>JBBPTE010000684.1:0-11241 GCA_038093935.1 Tylopilus cf. pallidocervicolor | reverse complement strand
GCTACCATGTTCGAGCGTGAAGTCCTTCCTTTTTTGGTCGTTAACCCAAATAGATCACACACGATCAAAGCACATTCCAAAAATGGGAATCCATATGGCGTTGCTTTCGACTTGACCTTCAAGGGGCCAGTTCGGAAGATGCATGGACTTCGGGTCCTAGCAAACGATCACAGCCGTTGCTCCTGGCGCTGAGTTATGTTTTCCGGACCGCCAGCGTTCCAGATACGTCTCTGATGTGGGAACGACAAGAACTCCGTTGGTAAGTCTAGACATTCAAAGACGATGGTAAGGCGAATAGCAAGGGCCTTCCAACCACGCTACCATACTGAAGTGAATTTCATCCCCAAGCTCATACAGGTCTGTAGAGATTGTTGTACGGCAACTTGCAGCACAAGATATCGAATTCTACTGGTGAACCACTTGGCCCTTTTGATTGTCACATCCTTCCCTCTGGGGACGCTTATTTCAGAGTGACAGTGACAACAGTGATTAATGTGAATTGCTGTGGCTAAGTTTTCGCCTCTTTGTTCTCCCTTTTGAGACGACACAATCTGGATGTCCGTGGGTGGATGGAGGTACTGTTCACAAACGCGTGCCGCAGCGTGTGTCACGCTTTGACTATCCGTTGTGCCTCGACAATACCAAATCGAATGCTTTGTCGGCGCTTTGACCCACGTAGGACATATATAAGAGCGTGCAACCTGGATCGTTGGTCTGCCAGAACAGCTCTCATCCCCATCGACTGATACTTTCGAGTTCCCAAAGATGTCACACGTTGTCCCCTCTGATCCCGTCGTGCACGGTGCGCAAGCCAGGTCAGGTCAAGTGAGTGTCCACACCCATCTCCCTTCTGTGTTTCCTGATCCTCTTGACTTGACTCATTTCTAGAATGAAGTCCGCGTTGCCAACCCGCCTTTTCACCCTAGTACGATACACGCGAACATGCCAAAGTTTTACACGCTACCAGACCAACGACTGATCATACGCGTGCCTCGTCCACTGCTCCTCAGTCCCATTTATGAATCGTTCGCGGGAATCACATTCAGTGTCTACGGGTGGCCCGGTGTGCGCGTGAGAGACATTCTCAAGGACACGGTGGTCATTGACTCCCCGGACGATTTCGTTTTCGAAGAATTCGGCTGGCGGATGACCGTGATTCATCTCCAGGTGAGCACACGCATCCATGAAAGTACACCCAATCACCGACTGATAACGTCTATTCAAGTGGCCTGGGTATGAATCGGAAGCCAAGTCAATGACCAGGCGAGCAAACGTATGTCGGGACGGAAGGTACATGACGCGTCTGGAGTTTGCTAGGGAGATTTGCGGTCTCTTATTTAACTTTCACAAGGGTATTTCTGTGAGAATGATTCATCCTTAGCAATGTCTCTTTTTCTGACTGACCATCGACCTTGTAGAGTCCCATTGCTCCGGACTTCGAAGAATGGACGCTGTCCAATAACCCTGGGGGCATTCATGTAACCGACGTGGTCCTGCTCTCGGCCCATTATTATAGGAACATCTGGGTCCCCGAGTTCTACGTCATCCAGCGAAACAACGACAGGGATTGATAGCATCCTCTCCCTGAAGTAAGCAATCATTCTCATTGCACCCAACATCGTGCATTCGTACTTGGACTTTGCATCATTCACGTTACTCATTGGCATCGCACTTATCATAATGTCCACGTACTTCGATCCTCTACACGGTATTACACTTTCCTTGTTGTCATCCTTCTATTTCTTATGTTAGATATTTACCAAACTCACCAATCGAGTCACCACACTCTCTTGTATACTCATTCCTAGACATAAACTTAAGTAGGGGAAGCTAGAAGGCAGCGTAAATTTGACAGGTTAATGTGCTCGGGTTTCAATAACAGCTCTGTTGAAAACGATGAGTTAATGTGGTCCGCAGTTTTTTGCCAAGTTGACTGCACAACCCATCACCTTGGATTTAATGAAATGGGATATCTATCCATGTTATCATAATAAGTACAGCATACAAGATAACCACACTATTCGTTACATGGATTGGCACCTTTGGTGTCACAAGACACCATCGATCTTCTACTGAATGGTAATACGTTGCGGCTGTTGTTCGGGAACTGACTTAGGGAAAGTCACGGTTAAAAGCCCATTCTCTAACTTGGCCTTCACGTCTTCCGACTACCGTTCTCATAAGTATCCAATTCGATAGTGTGTGCGAATTCGACTCACCTTCGTTCCCAAGGGAAGCTGTAGCGTCCGAGAGAATTTGCCGTAGCGACGCTCCCGAAGCGCGTACCCTTCCTTCTCATGAGAGTTGGATGACGTAGACTCCCCCGAAATTGTCAGGCGATCCTGTTGGAAGTCGATAGAGACGTCCTCAGATTTCAAGCCGGGGAGTTCGAACGTTGCCGTGATGGCATTGTCATCCTTCGATTCTTTCACATCCACTCTGAAGGGGAGAATGTATTGAGTAAATGTGCGGAAGGCGATGGGTCAAAGACGGTCTTACCTTGGGCGGAAGGAATCCAGGCGTGGGGTGTTGGCAGGCCGCAGCATAACCAACGTGGAAGGCAATAAACGAGCATTGAACGCGTAATCAAAGAGACGGTCAAACTCGGTGAAAGGACTATAGCGGAAGCGAATCAAGGAGGACATTGTTGGTGTGACTGAGAGATTTGTCTTATGAAGATTTCGAGTTTGCGTGTTCGGTTTGAGAATTCTTGGGATGGATGCCGATTTTACAAAGGGATTTTATAGGGACCGCACCCCCTTCCATAGTTCGGATGGAAATTCAATGTATTTTCAAGCAGAACATCGTAAATTCCGTGCGGGTCGAGAAGCTTCCATCAGGCGTTGATTTCCAGTTTTGGAAGGCTGTGCTTGTTGATTCTTGTCTGGAAAGAACTCAAAAAGGAAATGCGTAATCTGGCGTATAACCTCGGGGCTAGACATCCATTAGCGAGCCCTTGGAAATCGTTTTTCAGGATAGTTCCCTGTATCTGCATGCACGTTATAGTAGTAGATTTTGTGGTGTGGTGCATTGGCACAAAACATGATTCAGAATTTCAGATGTTGAGTTTTAGTCTCGAGTCTGATTCGCAGCATATTCTCTCGAAGAGGGGACGGAAGAAACGCATGCATTAAACCGGACCCGTGTACTCTAGCATAACTCTAATGTGTAAATCTCGGTATACCACACCCCACAGAAACAGTCAATACTTCTGCATAGGTCAGGCGCCTTTGGCACGTGGCTCCGCGGGGATCTGAGACGCGTCTTGACGCGGCTTGCCAGGCCGCAGTCTTGCAATTTGCATGGTCGACCACAACGTTCGACGACAACGGTTTCCAAGAATCACCGACCCTAGGAATCACGATGACCACCGCGGTAACTCCCTGCACCTTTGACTTGGCCGTTTCAAAAGTTTCCGAGGTCTTTTCTCTGGTGGCACATAAATGAAGACTCTTGTTTGCTTTGACGCGCTCTTGCCGATCGGACGCTTTGATTTACACCACGCCACGCACTGTAGCCGTCTCCCTCCACCCAACTCGAAAGATATGAGCATGGCGACGACTAGTATGCGACACAGTTCATTTTGCATCCAACTCGGTCGCAGCGATTCGCGCGTCATCGCTGATCGTGTACGGCGCACAGGTCTATCGTTCTCTCGCCGCAAAATACCATAGATGAGTTCCACACCTATTGTTATCCATATTTGTGATGCCGTCCACTCATCCATCTCCCCACACCCCCTGACGCTTTGATCACGGACCGCTTTGCCCCAACATATTGCCGATAGCTTCACGCTTTGATAACAATGACGTTCCATATCCACAGGATCTTTGTGTGGTATAAATGCGCAACGCAATGACCACTTTTCACCACAGTTCCTCAGAGGACATCACATCTTCCACCTCGCCTAGAGCTCCACCTCTTTCTCCACTATTTCACCTCCCGTTGGATCCTCACAGGACATGGATTATGTTAATCCAGGCAATGTCATGCTCCGGAAGAATGGTGCTGGTTCTGACCAGGCATGTCCCTTCGTATTCACCGAGCGTTCCCGCATTGACGCGTTTCCTTGCTAGTATTATGTTCTTGTCGCTAATCCTCCTATCCACCCCGGAGCTATGCACGCACCAATGCCACAACACTACGTGTTGCAGGACCAGCGCGTCGTTGAGCGTGTACCGCGTCCACTTCATATTAGTCCACCCCAAGAAAGCTTCCCGGGCATTGTCTTCAGTGTCAGTGGTCATGCCGGTGTCCTCATGAAGGATGTCCTGAAGGGCAGGGTCATCATCGATGGTGCGAATGACGCGGTGTTAGAGGAACATGGGTTCAGATCAATCGTCGTTGCCATTGAGGTGTGGACAATGGCTTCACCACTGCGTCTATTGTTCTGAAACGACAACTATGCAGTGGCCTGGCTATGATTCCAGGGGCTCTAGTGATCCCATGCGTGCGAGGATCGACGTGCGCCCCGGTGGGAGGCCTATAACGCGTCAGGATCTCGTTAGAGAGATCTGTGTTTTGTTTTTCAATTTCCATAAGGCGATTTCTGTGAGTGTCAGTTCTTACTTATTACTCTTCTTCCCTTACAAAAATGTTTGCATTAGAAATGCCCCATTGCCCCCGGTTGGGAAAAATGGGCCTTAACTACTGGCCCGGAAGGTATTCGTGTGCCAGATATCGTCCTGTTCTCCCTGCATTACTACCGTAATTTTTGGGTCCCAGAGCTCTACGTGATTGAGTGAAGGACTGAAGCACCCTTCACTTCACTTCCCCCTTTGAATTTGTTTTCGTTATCCACTATTCACCTTGACATTGCTTTTGTGTTGTGTAATATATTCCATATCTATTCGCACTTTGTTCACTCGTTCTTGCATTTTGACCCCCATGAAACGCATTCTCGCTACACATTCCACACCACGATCCTCGCATTTCTCGCATTTCATCGCATCGCATTGCATTCTGTTCTGGACATTGGCATTTTAGATTGGATTGTCCGTTCGGACCCCTCATTCTATCCACAAGATTTGTGCAATATACTGTTCAGTGTAGAAACATGAAGTCTACTCAGATGTCAAGCAGCAATTGACACGGCCAACGGCAACTGGGAACCCATCGGAAATATCACCGCACACGGAATACCCTTCCGGCCCGATCAATCACCGTATTTCTACCAGGAACGTCCCCTGAGGGTACCACCATGCATATTTGATTATTACTTGCGGTTGTACTCGCATATCTCAAGAATCATTCTTGCAGCAATGTATTTGACTTCGCAGCTGATGCTGTCAGCCAATAAAGCGCCGTTGTCAAGCGGTTGTGTAGTCGTGCGTGCCGTGGCATGAAAAGTAAACAAGTTCCGCAGCGAATTTTAGGTACATTCGTTGCAGGGACTTGCCTATATTGGCTGTAACATGGCCTGTCGATGTGAAGGTAATCCTTTTTGGAACCCTCACGAGTCATGCAGCTTGGAGACCATATGCGAACGAGACACCGGAATTGCGGTGTTCGACGGTACAGTCTGCACTGGTACAGCGGGAGTTTACTTTCCAGTGGTTCTTCGAGTGAGACGGATGACGCTAGAGTGCCTATGTGAGAACCACTATAAAACTTTGGGGAATCGAGTGTCCGATTTTCACCCTACGCTCGGGTGGAAAACATATTATACGAGAATAAAGGAGCGGGTGGTAATAAGCCATGGTTGACTCTGCGGGATATACTAAATACCTTTGGACAATCATTAATATAGATCCAGCAACGTCCTCTGTGGCGAAGACCTAGCATACATTCGAACGTGATGACATCCTTCATCGCTCCATTACATTGCGTCTGTGAAAAAGGATAACCAAGAGATGTTGCGGGACACAAGGCATACCACCTGCGGTACCACCCTTGATTCTCGAGATTTGTGTTTCCTTGCTACTCACCTAGAGCTGTACGACAGAATATTCAAGATAGAATAAAGTTTGATCGGCCCTACATGTATTTATCTCCACACGCTGATGAGCATGCTCAGGGGAACTCATGAAGCTTGAAGATCAGATCATGTCAGCGGTCAGGCTACCGTACATTCCTGTTCTATTCGGAAGTTCTAGACGATTACGGCCTGACTGGCGGCCCGGACACATGCAATAATGAACAGATGGCTGTAAATAAGGTATTGGCTGTACTCACTAAAGGATATTTAGAAGGAATGATTTCGACTTTGTTTCACTGGTTTATAACACTGCTGTTTCTGTATGCTTCGAATATTTCATGTCCAGTGAACCTCTCATTTTTAGAGAGCGAAGCCGACGAATAATGGAATAAAATAGTGTTTAACATGTGCTGCGCACCTGAAAACTCCTGATGTTTGTATACAGTAAAGGAGACGTGAAGAGCGACTAACTTACGTGTGGAAGCAAGCGTGTTAGCTTCCTTTCTTGTCAGTTTCCAAACAAACATCAACGACGTGTTTGTCTTCTCCGGAACTGAACGTCCGTCGGAAGCTTCTCGAAGCGGACCGAACCAGCCACATCCTACCGGAGAGTGCTCTAGAGTTCACGTCTCCGCATATGAAGTCATGGGCTCTATAAATGCGATCTCGTTCTACGAATCCCGACCACAAGAATCTTGCAAGTAACACTCCGACATCACCAAACCTCAACTAAAGACATTCTTCCACCTGGTTCTTTCGTATAACCACCATGTCTTCCCTGATCCGATTCTACTACGAACCTATCGCTGAATTTGACCGCCTGTTCGATGACGCGTTCAACGGCTCCTCTGCAGAAGCTACGCAGACTGCCAGCGCTCAACGCCTCGATACTTTCCGACCAAGGTAAAGTCTTGCACCTTCTCAGCTTTTCTCCTTTGCTTATCTCATCTTTAGACTCGACTTGGTCGAATCCAAGGACTCCAACACTATGACGGCGATCTTCGAGTTGCCCGGCGTGAAGTCCGAGGACATCACCATTGACCTCCACCATAACCGCCTGAGAGTGTCCGGCGGGTCTTCCACCTCCGATTCTCATGAGGGTAGCTACGCTGTTCGTGAGCGTCGCTCCGGTAAATTCTCTAGGACGCTGCAGGTTCCCTTTGGAACTAAGGTAGGTTTTTCGTGCATGAATAAAGTCAGAGCTTCGGTACTGACACAAACGGTAGCCTGAAGACGTGAAGGCCAAGACAGAGAATGGATTGCTAAAGTTGTCGTTCCCAAAGGCAACGATCGAACAGCTACCTCAGCGTATTACCATTCAGTAGGGGTGTTCGACTACTGCAAGCCGTTGTTATATGTTGTGCAGACATTAAGGCGTATACTTAGTGCGTTGGTTGTGGATATGTATAGCACAGTAATGGAGGCGAGAATAATCTCTTGAAGGTTGAAACCCTTTTGGCGAGTGACGTCAAAGGAGAAAATGGTATCTTTTCTAAGTGGTATACTGTACTACACATGCTATACGGTGGCAGGAGACACACCCACTCCCCACGGTGCCAGTCACGTACCGCTGTATCGTCATGGCAACTGGGTAAAGAAAGGGGGTACTCGAATATCCACAAGCTAGAGTAGAACCTCTCCCGGAAATCTTTGAGCGTAAACCTGATTGTGTGACAAGGATCACGTGAGCACAACTCGGGCTGACATTGGCGTCTATGACGCATCCATGCACTCATCATCACCATCACCATCCTCACGAACATCATGATACCCAACCCTTTCCCTGTCTGATATCCGAACTTACCACTATTTTAAGGGCCAGATGTAGGAGCAGTTCTTGAAGCTAGTGAGCTTTCCAAAAAGATCTAACAGAATGCAAGACAAGGTGTGAGCGGCTATTGCCAAGGGTGCACAGCAGCTCATATTGCAATTCTCTTACCCACAGTTCCGAGTCCCATTTGCTAAAGAGGGTGTCTGGTATATGAAAGGTCCTTCTCATCTTATGGTCACTAGCAGAACGAATTCCCTCGCCAATGAATTGGAGTCTCGGAGACATGCGAAGCAAGGGCGTTAGTACTGCACCATACGATGATGCGATACCTAGAGATTCCTTCCGTCTGGTGTGATGGACAACAGCCCAAGTCTCAGATCTCAATGAGAATGAATTTTATGTCTTTACTTGCATCGTCGTCCTCTTGGAGCACCGTTTCAACGTGACAGATATCGTATATAGGAAAAATTTTCCAACCTGCATCACGCACCAAAGCAAGGCCTATACATCCCGAAGCTGATGATGGGCACAGGCAGCAAAGTTGACGAGCTGTATGGAGTTGCACGATGACAATTCATCGATGAGCCTAGAAAGTCGTAGAGGCGAACTTATTTGCAAACCTACAGGATCAGCCGGTATATCTCGTATTCAAAAATATACTACTGGATTTAGTCAAGGAAGAAGATACCATGATTGTGGCCTATGAAAGGAGGAATACGTACTTGAATGATATGGTGATGAGGCTCCTCTGATCGTTCGCGAGAGATGCAAGTGAGAACTGAAGTGATGAGGTATCATTCCAATATCGAGATTTGAATTAGCTGTGACATTAGCTGATCCAATTGACAACAAAAGCTAAAAAGTGCACATAAGCGTACCAAGGTCGCTGGCCTATCGGGACGAACTAGTCCGAAACCAAGACTACTCGGTAACTCCGCTCTAAATTCTCTGTGTTTTCTACCAACCTCCTTGCAAGTCCGAGTCCTATCCAACCCTTAACAGGCACACAGTGATTATATCCGCGAGCAAGCATCTCGATCAAGTATTCCTGGTTCCAGTACTTGACATTGATGTCTGTGAAGGTGAGGCCCATCTACGATCTCCACCTTTCCACACAAAATCGTCAATGATTCCAAAAATAATTCTGATTTAATGAATACGACCCACTTGACAAGTGGGAATGACCATCAGTTTGTTTATCTGAGACGTTCTGATTGCTTGTCGAATGCATGAGAGTCTGACCACCTTTTGCAGGGGCCAACAAGCGCTGTTGTTATGGTACCTCCGAGTATGATTTTCTTCAACACTTTCTGGCATCTGCTCTGCAGCTTAGACATTCGTACCGTAACCACCATGTTCACGACATCACATTAAATTGCAGAAACAACGTTTCTCACCAATCTGGTCATTGAATGTCATGAGGAAGCTGCAAAGGTACAAAGGGATCAGTATACCAGAGGCCTTTCCGAAAACGAGTGATTGAGTTGTACCCTCATGGTCTTCGCTCTAACCACTCCAAATTTCCATGCTGATTGCACACCCGGGCATAACCAGTATGCAGACTCACTAACTGAACACACAGGACCCGAGCATGTCATGGCCGCCTGCATCGAGGTGTTGATGACACCTTCTGACCTTCCATTCTCGATTTTGGTCCTAGCCTCTCTACCATGTTTATTCGCTGCACCGATCTGCAAGGCCACGGATTAGGTGTGCTTAGGTCTATGAAAAATAAAAATACACAAAGTTACTGCATTGCAAGGCATCGAAGGGAACTTAACGGCAAGAGAACTACTGCGAGAACTCACGCATGTGCAACTCCATGATCCCCATAACATGGTGCCATAACAAAGGAAACGCATGATGTCTGTGGAGGTCACTGGAAGTGGACATGCCGGTAATCTTGTTTGGGTGACCGTATCGTACGAACTTGTGACGTGGATTGATACCTAACTGATACACCCGTCAGGGCCCCAAACTGCATTGTGATCATCGAATAGTTGAATGAAAATTGGTCGCGGAAACAAGGCTCCTTTCCATAAGGGGGATGTACCTCGATCGCACCCCAAGTCTCACCGTAATATTCAGGGCTTGTTGAGAAGAGCTGTCTCAAACATTCTCGCTATTTGATATCCGCCTACAGAAGTCTGATGTCAGATTGATGGCCGCGATAACTCTGCCGGGCTGGTGTTCAACAAGAATATTGGCTACGGAACCTCAGGAAGGAGTGTGGCATAGTTGGGTTTAAAAGATGCAGCCACCGACAGATATGCATTGATGCTCACAGCGTGTTGTGCGGTCACGAGTTCCAGGGAGTGCAGAATACGACATATTGGGAGACGCCGATCCACGGATTTCATTTCCGCGGCACGATGCAGAGGTAGCATGCTCAGAGTTAGAAAGACATCGATGACGGTTCTGGTTCTTCGACCCCTCCATCACAAAAAGTGCAGATTTATAACATTGGCTGCGGCGCCTGCTGACCTTGACTACCACGTGACAGACGCGTGACAGAATCGACTTGCATTGCATCGATGATGTCATACATATCGTCAAGGATGATGTGCAGGCGGAATACTTGTTTAAATGATTTACCATAGAGATTATCTTGTCAGAACAACACTGTTGTAGCAGCCTCTCTGACATTCAATGCTATTATCATCTCATGTATGATTAAATGCATAAAGACCCATAGTAGCTAGAGCACACTGTAACCTTCCTTGGCCCATATCAGCTTGTCCAGCTCCTCCCCTTCATCTGCAACAACATCATCAATGCCATCACCAATTTTTCTGATACCTTCAACATGTGCCTCATCCTGGTCATCTTCCTCTTCAGCAGAACTACTGCCAGAGCCTTCATCTTTATCTGAGTCATCAATTTCCTGCTGTCTGCATGTATCACTCTTTGTTGAGATATCATGGATTCAGGTATCTTATCTTATCTTCATACCATGATATTCTAGGCCCAGATGAGCTAATCATGGTGCCTTATTATGCTTACATGATTTGTCAGACATGACATCATAGATAAGCTCCTTTATTGCCATTTGCTGATATTCTTGTTATTTGACTGCGGATGACTCATTCTTCGTCATCCTGTCACATGACCTTCCATGGCATTCCATGGAGTTCTTCTTTACTACTATACGTAGTATATGTCCTAAACTAGGACAAACAATCCCTGTAGTATATAAGACTGACTCTGTCGCCTCTTAATATTTAACAGTTCTTTGACCTATTCTTTATCCTGCTCAGCTCTTAAGCTTCACTGCTCTACACTCTACTAGCTTAACAGCTATCCTCAAACTCAACACCACTTCCTTCGTCACATACAATCTTACCTGGTACATTTCTTACCAGGTTTTTCTCCCCTCTGTCTGCGCTTGTTGGAATTGTAGAGTTCTGATAGGTTATGAGCCCTGTGATGTCATTGGATTACGTCTAAGTGTATACTGGACGAATCTATCTGATGCACGATTGTCCCTGTGCATGGTGCACTTGTTCTTTGCACTTGCTGGCTTACTGATTGCTTCATATTTCGCTCTGGTCAT
>JBBPTE010000681.1:2992-13285 GCA_038093935.1 Tylopilus cf. pallidocervicolor | reverse complement strand
GATGGGTAGACGGCCGTTCTACATACAGACGTGACGGGATGGGGATGGGAAAAAGCAGCATTTGGAGGACCGACGAAGAAACGATCAGAAAAGTGAGAGATTTCGTAGACATGTTCTGTGCGACGGAAATATACGTGGGGTAATGGAATGCCACTTGGTATCAAGTAGGCTCATACAGTACTGTGACAAGAACAGTCACGTGACCTGCGCCAATGTCAGCGTGGCTGGAGCGCTTTCAAGATAATGGGCATTTCACCGTCGTCTCCTTCAACGCCAAAAATATTCACTTGAGAGCGCCAGGACAAAAAGAACTGTACCTTTCAAATCACGATGAAGCGAGAATTAGAGGCATTGGCTGGTGAAGTTGACCTGGACAGCCCTCGGAAGCGACGCAGAGAACTCCCCGCGCCCCCAGAGATGACCGGTCCACCAGTTCAACAACCCACGACAACAAATGTCAGTGACGGCGATGCAATTTTTCAGGAAGTAGAGGGTAGCGTTGTTGATACAGGTGTGTCGAAGGATCAGGCAACCAAGTGGTGGCAGACGGTCAAGGATGCAGTCAATAAAGAGTACGTTACAAACCATACTCCAGCGCCGCTTTGCTAGTTTTCTTTTCTGACAGTTCTACAAATGGCTGATATACACATTTCAGAGGCAACATATGCTCCCCTGCTTTTATGCGACTACCCTCCAAACGCCATTATCCAGACTACTACAACGTCATCACAAATCCTATCTGCCTAGACGACATTAAGAAAAAAATTGATGAAGACATGTATCCTTCCCTCGACGATGTCCGGCAAGACTTTGAATTGTGTTTTACCAACGCCAAACGATACAACATGAAGGATAGTCCAATCTGGTTGGATGCCAAGTTCTTACTCGTTGGTGCTTTGTGATATCTGCTTGTGCCGCTGCCGCTCACTTCTGTTGTATACTACCAGAAACTCGCGAACAAGGAGTACACTAAATTAACTGGCGGGAAAGTGAAGAAAAGCGGTGACCATGACGAGAATGGTGAGGAAAAACCAGAGGGTGAGGGTGATGACGACAAGAAGAAGAATAAGCCACCGAATATGAACCGACTACTCAAATCAAGGCTCCAAAAGCTTGTGGAGAAAACAGACGACGAGACGTGAGTAGTGCATTCTTCTCCACTCATCCCTGCTTAGTTCAGTACTTCCAGTCACCGTGTTCTTTCTGACGTTTTCATGGAGATGCCATCAAAGAAGGATTATCCGTCATACTATAAGCAGATCAAACGCCCTATGTGCCTCGAATACATCTTCGTATGTCGGAATATATACCCGCTGCAAAAGTTCTACTTACGTTCAACACAGAAACGATTAAAACGCAAGGAATATACCACATCCGAGGAGTTCGCCAATGAAGTTGAACTAGTGTTCTCAAACGCTCTCGAATTCAACCAGGATCACAGCCAAATATGGGAAGACGCGAGCACCCTCCGGGTTGGTTGACCATTTGTGTAGTGTTACACAACTCATACTCATCATAGGACTACTTCCGCCAACTCATGTCCGATCTGCCACCGCCGCATGCCCTGCCTCGGTATACGAAAACACCAGGCAAAATCAAGCTAAAGGTCCCGGGTGCATCGTCTGGTCCAACGACTGCCGCGCAGCTGTCCGCAGACAGTTCGGGTACGAAACCTATACAAGACCACGTCGCAAGCTCCTTGACGTTCCGATTGCCCGGTTCTAGTACTGCTGTCAAGAGTTCCGCCGACGTGCTCGAGTCTTTACCTAAATCAACGTCAAATTCAATTGTTACTGGTGCAGCTGGAGTTCCCGTGGTCCAATCTCTTGCCCCAAAGCCTACTCCTACCACGACTCCTGTTTCCGCGACCCTTGCTCCGACTGAATCCTCGCGCGTATCAACCCCAGCTCCCACACCTACTACCTCAGCAGCTGTGTTATCCTCGAAACTTAACGCGCCCTCTCAGCTTACCGCTCAACATGCTCAGTATGCAACTACACAATATACGCACTATCCCAACGCCACTTACCATCCAGCAACGCAGTCCATCGCTGCTCCTAAACCTGCGGCATCCATAGTACCAACTGCAACGTCAGTCAGTCAACTTCGCAATGTACACTCTGTCTCAAGATCCCCAGCGCCGTCGCTTAGTGGTCACAGGTCCCTCAAGGAGGTTCTTGTCACCATGAACCCTCAGGGGAGATCCTTCTGGCTAGACCATCGTGATGGTGTCAAATCATGGGCTATGAAACTTAGTCACGGTGAGATATCCGCGTCTATTACGGAGATCAAATTCCTTGGAGACGAGGAGCGTGACAGTAGTGACGAAGACGCCGATTATGTTGAGGAGGAAGAAGAACCACTACCAAAAAAACGTGGTCGTGGTCGCCCACCCAAGAACTCGAAGGCCAAGACCAAAACAACAACGGCAAAGAGAGCTGACCCTGCGGGAAAGAAAACATCGAAGGCGCTCACCCCATCACGCGAGAACATTCAGGTTTTGTTAAATGGCAAGTCCGTCGATGAGAAACCCGGGCGGGAAGGGGTTTGGGATGTGGAGTTGCAGAGCGGTACGAATGTCTTAGAAGTAGGAGAGGAGGGTGGTCATGTCTGGAAGGTATACCTGGAAAGGGTGACCGCCACTTGATTGGGTATCTTCTGGTCATTATAATTCTTTGCTTCCGTCCAGTGTCTAATCGCTTATTACTTAATCGTGTATCCCTTCACAGTAACTTTTACTCTATCGAGACACTAGTGAATCCAAAGTTAATAAATATCTTGTCGGTCGTGAAGGATAAAGCAGGAAAAGAGGTATCAGTCCTTAAACTTCAAAGGTCTGTCATCATCAGATACCACAATATCTTCCCTAGAATCGGATTCATGCCCCTCGACATGCTCCATGTCCTCAGGCTGATATATCCGATATCTTCCCGTTCTCTCAACCTCACTCCGTATATACTCTCTGAGCATTTCCTCTCTGTTTATCGAACGAACCTCGTAGCCTTCCGATCCACGTCGTACTTTCAGGCCCTGATACTCTTCTTCGGCGTCTGCGTCGGCTTCCGCAGAGTAAGATCGGGGTGGGTAGTCATTGTGCTCGAAGTCTGGATGGTAGGGTGGAAGTGCAGATGTATATGCTCGAGTGGGTGTATTGGAGGGGCGAAGCGTGGGATTGAAGTCACCGTTTTCATACGTCCAGGGGCTATCAGGTAGCTTGAAATGTTTTTGTTGCTCTAGAGCGGGATCCCTCGGTGGCCATGCTTCAACATCACGACCTGAGATAACAAGAAGGCTCTGCGTCAATCATCGTGTAAATCATGGTGAGATACAAGACTCTCATCCCCTGACTCTATCGCGTTCCAGGCACGATGCAAAAACCTTATGCCACTCACCATTTCCGACCGACATCTGGAACTTGAGACCATTCCCGCCAGGAACTGTGGGACAACACCAAAGAAGTGGATTGCTACCTAGAATCGAGCCCACGTTCTTCCAAACCCCTATATCCTATTCAGAAGTCAATGGCCCTCTGCCGGTAATTTTATGCACGTACGTAAGGGAACCTGACCTGGCGGAGGGATAGGTTATCGTAGCACACCCAAAAACATGAACAACCCACCTCTTGTATCTTGCCGTTGCGTTTAAGTGTAGCAGCCTTGTCCTTTTCCCACCCTTCAATTGTGGTGGTATTGCTTGTCAAGTTATAAAAGTGATATATACTGTGTCACAGTATCAGCTCGGTGATCCAACGGTCGAAGAAAACAAACCTGAAGGTCCCGACTGCTAGGATTACCGGTACTACGAACACATAGTTCATAATAATGAAGAAGAACTCGAAACCAGAAAGCTCATTCTGGACCGAATCAATACATAGAGGGAATAATTGCGCGAGGACTCACGTAATATCTTGCGTGCATTGTGACTATAACCCTCCGTGTAACTATGCACAGGTGATAGGTGCAGGTAACGTCCACGTAGAATAAGAAACGAAGAAAGTGGCCATAGTTGAAGTAGCCAATGCAGTTGTTCACCCAAGGGCAGTGGTGATCTGAATCGGGGGCAATAAGAAATGTAAGAGTTAGCTGTAAGCCAGCACGGACCCATTCTAAGCACACATCTGGATGTGGTAGGTCAGAAATGTCCAGTGCAAGGGAACATGCTGACCGACCGGTTGCACTGTCTACAATGATGTGACCTTGGAGGTTTATATTTTTCACAAGATCGACAATATCTGGGGCCTCCCGTGAGCTTCTTGACTTCGTATCCTTCACCGGCAAGGAAGTTGGGCTCCTGGATCTGGTTTTAGGTGGTTCAGAAAGGAAGAGTAGCTAGCATTACCCATCCGTCCGGCACCCGACCAGGGTCAGTAGATATGCATAAGTAATAATTCCACAGCAGCGTGAGTGCTAGTGCGCTGTATGACATGCGTTATGGTCAAAGTCGAACCGACGGGAAAACTGCTTACTTGAATGGCACGAGCAGCGTTATGAGCTCGACGGTCCATTCGCGACCGTACCAAGGCCATATGATGAATATCTGTGAAGTGAGTACGGGGAAGAGAATCAAGAGCAGCACAAAGCTGATGATGAGGCTAGCCAGGAAGGGATGCATAAGAAAGTCGTGACACGTCCCGAAGTGGCCATTTGCACTTTTGCTACTTCCTATGTTGCAACACCGCCTAATTCCCTCGACACGTCCATTGCGCTCAATACGTTTTGCTTCACAGTTGAGTCAAAACCTAGCTGATGTCCAGTGTTCGCGTTTATTCTTCTAAACTCTCCGAACTTGTACTGACATCGGGGACCGCAGCAGTGAAAACGCCATCTGGCATCGGTGGGAGTGCGCGCAAGCTCTCTTCCATATTGTCACGTATGCCTCGAATGAAATGTACTTGTGGTGCTCATTAAATGCATCCCTTTTTCTCCAGGTCTGAGCGACCGAACACAGTCTGGGATTCGTTGCGACTCAGAACAAAACGGCCGCGTTGAAGCTGCGGCTGCGGCATACAGAATAGCACGCCCCCGGACTACTTCTTTTGTCTCGGCCCAGTCTGCCCAGAAACGAGACCATGCAGCTGAAAAATGGTTCACTGATGTTCGAGAACTTAATATCAACGATGTGGACCAATTCTATGACCTCAAATCTCCGCCGCGCAAGCAACGGACAAGATCCGAGTCTCCAAGGCACCATGAGATGAGACCCAGGACAGACCTGGATGGACTATTTGCTCCAGCCGCTATTCCCTCTGCTACCTCATTCCAACTCGAGACCAAGAGAGAGATAGGCGGCGACTACTCCGGTTACCTTCCAGACGGGTACGCCGATCCGTATCAGCTCCCCATAACCTACGCTCGCTTGGTCCTTGGACGAAACAAGTACATACCCTTGAATGCGCAGATTGGTGCTTTACAAGTCGTCGAGAGGGCGATTCGAGGGAAAGCATCCAAGCAGGGTAAGTTGGCTCTTGACGCGCACACGACTGTGATTTGGCTGAAAATCGTGCTACACAGTTGTATAGACGTGTTCTGTTCACCATTGGTACTGAAATAAGCATAAAATATGAAAAAAAAGATTACGAGTTCGACGAAATCTGCGCAGGGTGTAATGTAGGCGCTGGTGACTGCTCGGGTAACTGGACAGGGAGTATGCTGGGATCTTTGGGCCTGTCATCGACGATCGTCGGTGAACGGGGCCGGATCCAGACCGGAAGCTCGAAGTCTCTGACTTCCTCTAAACTCGGTGGAACTTTGGTGCCAAATGCAGTCACATGTCTTTGTGTTTTCCGCGCGTTCGGAGCAGCCTGATTACGAAGAGCCCATTGCATGAGTACGCATGGTTCATCCTTGAGCGCATTCGAATGCGACGACCTTGTGGTAGTATATTCAGGGGTGCCACCAGAATAAGGAGATTCGGGCTCGCCAGTACGTGTCCGATGGCGTTTATGGGGTCGGTCAGAAGGCACCGATAATATATCCGACGAAACCTTGGAGAATGGCTTCGTGGGTGACAAAGGAGTGTGTGTCGAACTAGAGTTAGCCACAGGAGAGCCTGTTCCCCTGTGACGAGTCTGCGGGACCTTGATCTTCAGAATGATTGACGGGGCAGTGGGTTTTGGCGGAAGTTGGCTCTGCCATTCCCTCCCAGTAGAGTTGGACTCTCCCAGACCACACACGTCAGAAGATTGCAGAGTCATACTACTGGGTCGGCTAGCATCTTTGAGATCTGCAAGCCTTTTCTCGGAAGGAAGGAGGGTCCGGTAACGATCCTCCAAAATAGACGCAACTTCAAGCATTTCTTGTCGGCGCCTCTCCCCTTCATCATGAATTGGGTAGACGACGATTTCGGTATCGGACAAGCCAACTCTCGACTTATCATCGTTTGCTGCTGATGGTGAGGAGAATGACGTAGCAGGCAAACCAAGGAACGCAGAGCCATCCATAACCTTGAGCTGTTCGATACGTTCTTTGAGCTTATACTGCTCGTGTTTCAGCTTCTCCTTCTCGCGCAGACGTTGTCGCTTTTCAAACCATTCGTACTTCCGATGTCGCTTCTCGTATGCTGCATCGGAGGTGTCTGCACTATCCTGCTAGAGATAGGTGGATATGATTACACGCCATACATAATCTGGATGTGCACACCTCTCCTGACGGCCGGGGCCTGAAACGCCCACCAACGGTTGCTTCCTCGGACAATAGGGAAAACTCGGGAGTCTGGATGTCGAGCTGTTCGCGATATGCCTTTATAACATCAGGCCGGTCGAAGTAACGCTGATTGGCAAAGGTATTGAGCCCGAAGCCCGCCGAATTCGACGGAGGCTGGAGCAGCGCCGAATTCGTCGTTAGCAAGAAAGGTGTGTCGGTAGGGATGAGTGGCTCGTTGTCGACTGTGATAAAAAGAAAATGAGCGTGAAACGACAAGGATCCGAAGGCACGCACATCGACGTTTTTGTGCGTCCAAAATCATAAGGTCGACATCACAGCTTCCTATACCAGGTCCGCCGCGACGAGAACGTGTAGGTAACACACGTTTCTGACGAAGATGTGGAGTTGTTAAATGGGATGCATCCGCCATGGAGGTCGGCGCTTCACTGGCTGGGTCGCACCCTACGACGGAGGCGAAGGTTGGTCGTAGTACAACGTTCCAGTCGAGATTGAAGAGGCGGTAGATCACGACGCGGGCGGTTCGTGTCGATGAAATCGCACAAGTTGTGGACCACGCTGATGACCTGGACGTGGTCCACTACTAACTACGCTACAGTTACTATGATCGTCCATCAGCTCGATAGAAGAACCCTCGACGAACAGCCAACCTCGGCACTCGGGGAATTTGGTCCACCTGTGCTCCTCACTCTGCGTGCAAGCGAGGTGCCCACCAAGTAGACATTCCAGATACCGGCATCCCCGCGTTCTTCAGAGGTGCAATCACGCCCGTGAGCTCTATCGTGCAGTCTTCCATTAAACCCGTTATCCCGGTGCATTTCCACTCTCCTTGGTCCCTCGTGCCTCACAGACGATGAAAATCTCCGTTGTTCGAGTGATAAGATTCATCTCGATGTCGCCTTGGACAGAGTCGGCTCACGGGTGGTATCCCGTCTGTTGGTGCATATTTTTGGATGGAGGACATCTGCCCCAGAACGTCCAGATGAGAGGAGACATGTTTGAAATAAGACTCGGAATTGGTCATTTTCAGGAGTTCACACTCGTACTAACAACTACTTTGGCATTGCAAACTGGGTTACTACAGAAAACAGATTGTTGCATATCATTCAGCCTGATTTGGGAAGGTACCGAACTCCATCGGATGGGCAAGAGCTGCGGGCGAATCCGGGGGAGTCTAGGCCGTCATCAGTACTGAGGCTGACACGGAAAACCAATGTATTCACTGATGGGAGTGAACAAGCCGTCGATGGCCGATCCATTCAGGTTGAAGTACCAGCTAATTGTGTTCAGGCCACCGTTCGAGCAGCCAACATCAGGGGTATACTGGAACATGTCAGAAACAAAGTCCATGCCAGACGCACATCACTTACGCCTCCGGAACCTGTCTGAAGTGCAGAAAGAATATCCGACAATGCATAAGTTTGAGACGTGGACGGTGTGATACCAGCTTTCTCAAGCCAGGTGTACGTGGGAAGAGTCTTGAAAAGATTGACTATTGTCTCGCAGTACGCCACAGCCTTCGCGAAATAAGCTGGCCATGTGCGCGGCCACTAGGTTATGGGCGACCTACCTCGGCTCCCTGGGGACTGCCAGACGAGAGGCAGGATGGCTCGAGTGTGCTGTCAGGAATCATACTTCAGAAATCTTATGGAACGAGATAACGTCGTTTTCACCTAAAGCACGTCCCATGTGTCGACCATTCATGCTATACTGGTATATCAGCGAGACATCCGCACGGTTGGAATACTACGCACGTTCCAAAGCTTCTCGTTGCTACCATCTGCGTTTAACCAGTATTGTTTCATGTAGTCCAAGGTAGACGTAGCACCTTGGTCTGAGAGGAGCTGGACAATGCCACTTCAACTTTCCTCCTGGAATTACGCCGGAGAAGTCGCACACCTGAGAGATATCGTAATTACGTGACGGATCACAACTCTCCTGATATGTGCCATCACAACTGTTAATTGGGATGATGAATGAGTGCAAGTGCAAGTGCATTTTTGCTAATGAACGCACTTGTCATTCCACAAGCCTGGCAGTGTATAAGACCCAACGACGTTACTTTACGGGACAATCGCTCACCATGGATGGTCCAGCTGTCAGTAGGGCTGCCAGGAACGTTGGTGTCCCAGAACTCCATGTATTTTGCTCAGTTAGAAAAGGCGCAAGTATGACTAGGGTATATATACCTGAGTTTGTAACAACAGGCCCTAGACAAAATAAAACGATTCAACAAACTGTGCTCAGGTAGTGAAGAAGCACATACGCCTGGGTATTCAGTGCAACAGGTGTCGGAGGGTGTGGTTTGACAAGAAGCTGGACCAGATGTAGAACAACCGGAGCTGATATCCGAGCTCAAAAGGCGGGGGATAGTCGTTGCCTGCGACAACCCGAAAAGTTGCGCAAAGAGGACCATGAATAGAGTCGTCATGGACATGGTCTCGAGTTTCTACTGCGAGATCTCCCTGGTATTTATTCTGGAGACCACGTTCGTCTGGAATGGCATGATCATTGACACGGTGGCTTCGCGTACGCTTATCGCAACTGTCCATGCGTTTCGTGGGTGGCCCACATGTCCACGCGATAGTATGGCTTATATTGGCGTAGCGCAGCCGAATCCAGGAATAGCTTCACTCTCAAATGCCTGTCATGATTCGAGGAAAAGCTGGTACAAAGGTCCGACTTAGTCAAATGTTGTCAACTTGGACGATGCTAAGAGTGAGGTGCTTGCCAGTAAATCCGATTCGATGCTCTGTGGACGCTGGACTACATCGGTCTATACGTATCCTCTTCGCCTTCAGAACCGGCGCTACTATGCATTGTCCGCGTGTCAACCCAACGGTGTGGCGAAAACATGAGATCCTGATGGTTCTGAAAAGCCCATGGAACCATCGACCCCGATGACGACTGCAAGTTAAACCCGAACATAGATGCGAATCTAGGGTTAATATGAGGCTGGATGAAAGGTTGTCCATGACCTTGGACACTGTTAGTCTCGGGAAAAGGCCAGGCATTCACAGACGGTTGAGCAAGCGGGTGAGGTGGAATTGCATTCTCCGTCTCTGCGTATCCTGTCGCACATTCCACCATCCGTGGTACCACTGGGAAAGACTGAGCCGAATCGGGGTTAAATGTTCGTCGTGACGTGACGCGGTTGTGACGATATCCTCGCCTTGAGGTACTCCACAACTCATGGCCGCGGACTCCCCTTCCACGCGTACCCTGATTGAAAATACGCCCGCGTGACATCCTCGAACCGTCGCCACCAATCTCACAGTTAGGTTCTCCTCCAGATCCACCATTCATTTCCACGGGCTGCACATGAACATCTGAAGTGGGAACGTCAGCATATGGGTCATCGTATGGTACGGGCGGCGGCCGCGATGGCCCTGTGACGTGATAGTCGTCATCATAAGGGCCATGAGCATCATATGGGTTGGCGCTATGATATGTGTCCTGAACCATATCATCCACATGGATTCGAGACAGTGCTGGAGTAGAGTGTCTAGATGATACAGAACGTCCACGCCTACGACAATTTGTTATCAAGGACCCCAAATATTGTCACTATGCTCACCCCTTGTTGCGCTGAGCCCTGAAGGCAGCCTCTTTCTCGTCGTCAGAGAAATCAATT
>JBBPTE010000677.1:0-13416 GCA_038093935.1 Tylopilus cf. pallidocervicolor | reverse complement strand
CTCAGCGTGCGTGTCCTGGACTTTGGGTCCTTCTTCTTGTCCTTGGGTCCGTCCTTTTTCGGGGTCATTTGGAAAGGTGAGCCCGTGCCAGAGCCTCTGCTGTTCACACGGCCGAACTCATCGTAGGTGGTCTGTGAGCTGGCAACGAGAGTGTTGCCCGGGGATTTCTTGCCTGGTGTCGAGGTTGTTCTTGAACGCGAGAATAAGCTGGGCATGGAGAAGAAGAAGAAAGGGAAGAAAAAGGAAGAGACAAAAGGGACTCGCGGGTGTGTCCGACACAACGACCTCTGAAACCGGTGGAAGATGCGGAGAGCGTTGCGTTCTCAGGATCAGCCACACTCAAAAAAAGTAATAGCAAACGTCCGCCTCCGCCATCAAAATTAATCGCATTCGTACATTCAGTAGCCTACATAGCATACCCCTTGTACGCCGGCCCAGGGCTCTGCACGGCCGGACGGGCATAGGCAGAGTAGGCACTGACATCCCTAGACAGACCAAACTCCTTCTCGGCCCTCTGCGCTTGCGAGCTTTGCCAGCCCTCGCCTGGCACCGAAAATGCATACCGCTGTGTCCCGTAGGCTGATTGCACCGCTGGGAGCGGGCTAGTTGCGTGTTGACTCGGGATCTGCGGTGGTTCGTTGGGCGCATAGCTCATCACCGCAGGCGACACCCTGCGCTGGGACACAGCGCTATAGAGGATGAAGCCCAGGAAAACCACCAACGACGCTACGGCGACTTGTTAGTACCTGCCTCTTGTGCAGACACCGGATTATACGCACCTATTCCACCTATCACAGCGATAATTACACCTTCATTAGAGTTGAACCAAGAACAGATATTCGTGCCAGCGCTGCAACCAGAGTTCGTTTTCGCCTGTCCAAGTTTTTCGACTTACTTACATGGAGACATCGCACTGAAAGTCCGCACGGGCGACAGGCAAAGAAGAAAGAAGTATCAACGTTGATATAGTGACGAAGGAACCTATGAAAGTTACGTTCAAGACTGATTACTCTATACTAGTGCGCGGACCTACTCATGTTGTCTCGTACTGGTCTACAGTGAACGCACGCAATCAGATCGATGACTTGAGATTAGTCCAGCGACGAAGGAACTGGCCGTGAACGAAGGAGGGGTTACTGCCCAGCAGCACTGAAGAAAAGAGGTCATTGGTTTCCGAATCAGCGTACTTGAATGATGCGGGGTTTAGTCTTGTTTGTCGCGTCCTGTGGTCTTCGATGGCAAAGCTTGATGGTTACCGCAGTGCCTCGGCTCTAGTGTGGGTGCGTTGTCCTCATAAGTCCGTAAAGGTGGCGGGACATACGTAAAAGCTTGATCGTACACCGTCATCGCATGGAACTTTGTCTGTAAATTGGGATGACCTGCTGCTCTCCCGATTTGCAATCGTTCCACCAGATCTAGTTCATTCTCAAGGGTCGAATGCGAATATGAACACACACCCGGTACATATACCCTCAACAAATATTTCTGTATAGAGCGACGACGGTCGTTAGCCTACTACGCCGCTGAGACCTTGATCGAGTCTCGGATCCATCCGCTGTGATGACCTCTCTGTTCCGACTTTTCAGTTCCGCGGCACAGCCGACTCTGAACCTCCGCTATCATCACAATGGATGGACTAAGAGTCCGAATCGCGAATTTAGGGTACACTTGGAGTTGGGAGGGGATATCAGTTTGAGCGGTAAAATACTGGAGTCTCACATCTTTGCATCTGGGCAGACTACGAATGACAGGACATCTAGACGAACACTGGCGTTTCTTTGATTTCCTTTTACTCTGTTCTGCCTACGAGAGACCGTGACCTATGATGCCGAGTTCGACCGGCACTTGGCTCACCCCCCGGTTGGGCAACAGAACATGGATCTTGCAAATGACTGGCGAACGTGGAATACACTGGTTGCTTCCACTATGCTCGGGTTTAGATATCCATTATGTACCACCACAACGATGGCGTGGGGTCAGGTCCATTTCCTCGAGCCGACCGGTTTTCGAGTTCATCCTGGACTATGTGTACAATGAATCCGCTCGGTCCTCGTCACAAGGACGACTGATGATTCACTTATACTGCATCCTGGGCCGATTCGGCCTTTCCATCTTTGGTGCGACTTGAGTGCAATGTCCACTTGGATGGGTCTGGGATCCATATGATCTTCTATCACAAAAGCAACTGTTTCAGTATTGGGAAGCACCATCCACAATTAAACCCAGTGCTCTGCTTCTGCAATGCACATGGACGAGAAAAAAGAACTATTACTACGAGTATGAAATTTGCATCTTTAATGAGCAAAAGTTTCTGATGACAGCTACAGATGTCGCTCTTGGCCTTCTACGGATCCCCGCCGGCTTTACATTGTGGTACTTCACAGCGGCCTAGAATGGAGAACGGAGACCAAGCAATCGTCAGTGATTGACGATGTCATCAAATGGAGTGCTCCGATCCCAATGTGAGATCGCCCATCTCCAACTGGTGTTTGCAGACCGTCATATCCCTCTGCCACCATTCGTCTCGAGGTCTATGCATCGTTCAAATTCCAACCCATGTTGGGCACAAGAGAGCGGCTGCGACAGTTCACAATTACCGTGGAACAACTATTGAACTACTGTACAGGAGACTCTCGTATGTAGGACAGAGCTTTGCACAAGGGTCTGCTACTTACACCATAGCAGTGATTTCCTTCACCTCAAAGGATGGAGATGTTGTATCTCCGTGTTCATCTGTTTTTGTAACTGTCGAACCGCGGGAGTGTAATACATCACCGTCGGCGGTCCTTGATTATCACGTGAGTGAACCCTTGTCAACCTCGTTACTCATACGTTTGTTCATAATCGACCATAACGTTTGAAGGCGAGCTGGAAGACGCGACAAACCATCTCTCGCGTTACAGAAAGCACGAAGAAAAGCGGGATCTGGAATATTCTATTGAAGAATTTGAATGGGCACTCAGGTTATGCCCGCTCGACCACTATTGTCGGGCGGTTGTCTGTCGTCCCGTCGGCCATTCTGACCGGCCTTCCACACTAATTCAACTATTTGTGGTGCATTTCGCGCGATCAGAGAAGCGAGGTGATAATCTAGATGAAGCACGGGCTAACGAATTGCATGAGGCAACAGAACTCCGCGGAAAGTCATGAAAACCAAGTTGCCACGTTCATGTTGCGAATGCACGCCGTGCGCCCTGTTCCGACGGATATCCAGCCATTAGTGGGGCAGAATTTGGCCGAGGACCGCGTAGGACTAGGGAATCTCAGTATCGCGTTATGGTCTCGGTTAAATCTCCTCGGAGAGCTTGTTGACCTCGAGGAGGCAGTTTCAAGGCGCAGAGAAGTTGTTAGTCTCACTCCATGCTCACCCTGACAAGCCCGGTCATTTTAATAACTTTGGTAACTCCTTGCTTATTCGTTTGGAACGCATCGGGGAACTCTAAGACCTCGGGGAAGCAGTTTCGAGGCACAGGGATACTGTCAACCTTACACCTCTCGGTCACCTGACAAGCCTAGGCATCTTAATAGCCTTGCAACTTCCTTTATCACACGTTTTTGGTACTGGGAGATCTCGAGACTGCAATTTCGGCGTTTAGTGTCACCGTTGATCTTACCCCTCGTGGTTACTTTGAGAAAGTCGTGCGCCTTGATAACCTTGGTAACTCGTTGAGAACTTGTTTCGAGTATCTCGGGGAGTTGAGCGACCTCGATCGCTCAGTGTCGATGCTCAGGATTGCTGTTGATCTTACCTCTGCCGATCATCCTGACAAAGCCATTCCATCTTAGTAGCCTCGGTGGTTCTTGGTCACTCATTTCAAACGTTTTGGGGACCTTGAGGGCCTCGAAGCCTCAAGAGGACCGTCATCCTGATCCTGTATGGTCACCCAAGCAAACCTGCAAGGGCATCTTAACAAACTCGGTAGCTTCTTTGCCATTCGTTTTGAGCGACTCGGGAGGGTGAGCGACCTTGAGGATGCAATTTAGATGCACAAAAATGCTATCGACCTCGCTCCTTGTCCTCACACCGACAAGCCCAATTGTCTTACAACCTCGGAAATTCTTTGATTACGAGCGTTGCGTGCACAACGGGCAGCTGACTGATTTTGAGGACGCAATATTGATGCTCATAGATGCCTTTGATCTCACCCCTAATAGTGACCGCGACAGGGTCCGTGGCGTTAATAACCTTGCGAACTCTTTCGGGACGCGTTTCTGGCCCCCTGGACAGCTGAACGACCCGTGCATTCAAAGACACTGTTAACCTCACCCCTCATGGTCAACCTCACAAGTCCCGTCACCTTAGCAACCTTGGCAATGCCTTCATCACTCGTTTCAGACGTCTTGGGGAGCTTAGCGACCTTGAGGATGCAATTTCGATGCATCGGGGCACTGTTACCTCCTCACGATCACCCCGACAAGCCTGGCCGTCTCAACAAGTCTTTGAGAACTCATTTTGAGCACTTGGAGAGCTGAGTGACTTGGAGCACTCAATTTCGAGGCACAGGGCTGCAGATTCCCTCGTTTTGAGTGTCTCAGGGAGCTGAGGGACGTCGAGAGTGCCATTGTGGTGCTCAAGAGTGCCGTTGACCTCACTCCCCGTAACCACCCTGACAAGCCAATCTGTCTCGACAACCTTGGCAAGTCTTTCGGAGCTCGTTTCGAGCCACTGTAATTTACCTCTGTCTCGACTGCCAAGTTAGCACTCACCAGCGAGGACGGTCGGACCTGTCAGATTTGAGGGAGTGCCGTTCCGACCACTTCTCCAAGTCTCAGTTTAGTGCGATCTTGACTATAGATCCAAGCCGTATACCCTGTCTCGTCCTCCCTCTTCCCTCAAAACACGCTCCCAGGCCTTAAAGCAGCGTTTCTATATGATCTAACGACATTACCTTATGATTGGTCAGAAAACGCTATCAACTTCCTCCGGATGACGCATTTGCACCACTGGGGATAGCTTCAAAGAAGATAACATGAACATGTGGCTCGTCAAGGGGGAACTCCAAGCTTCGCCCCAGGCCGTAACACGTGGTGTCGGTGTCGGCAATCTATTAGGGTCATCTTAGTCGGCGTAACGATACGATGATCGAGACAGCGATCGATGTTCGATGGACTTGTCCTTTACATGATTAGGAACCTCACACGAACTCGGAAACTAAATCTTCCAATGCAGCACGTGTCATATTATTGACTGTGACTGTATATGAATCTTTGCAGGCAAATAACACTCAGCCCCCTCCAAAGTACATCGGAGGGAATTCAAACTTCATGGCAGGATCCATGGGGAAAAAATAAGGTTACACTTACTTGGCAGGTTTTGGTCACCTGGACAGCGCCAGCTGGCATCAAGGGGGAACATGTCTAAGACATGTGAAGACGCTCTGAAGTCTAAATGTTAAACAAGTCTGACACCGAGAAACAGATCAACATATGTACAGATATACCGTACTTGGAATTTCCATGCCCGCGGCACACGCCGGTCTTGCCAGGTACCTAGTCCTCATAGGAGGCACATTGGCGCAGATTCGTTTCAAAGTACTCGCCAGGAATTGATTGCGAGTAAACACCATCAATTCGTGACTGTTACGGTGGATGGGTATCTAAATTATTTCTACGGATACTGAACGAAAGGATTCAAAGTCGCAATCTTACGTGTGTCATGCTTCACTCGTAAATGTTGATAGAGTTGAACTGGAAGTATGCATTAGCGAAACTCCCCGGGTTGTCTGTAACGAGCTCGGGTTGGTAACAGAGGCGTCAAATGTACCTGTTGACTTACTGTTCACGTAGTCTGCACGTGGAAGATGGTCAACCTCAGTTTGTTAGAATTGAGAGGGGCTGGCTACGAACCGACGCAATCTGAGGGACACCCAGAGGAAGAATAGACAGCCGAATTACCTGCCCAGTCACCGCCTTCATGGAATCTGAGCCACTTCAATCCGCGCGAGAATTCTTCTAGGAGACTCACAAAAGGTCAGATCGATAATGATGTTGTTTGCACCAAAGTGAGTTGCCAAGTTGCAGTCTGTGTTGGGGAAGTATGCGACAGGTGTTCCCTGAAAGTAACCTTTTGAGGGAACCCTTTGAAGATGAAAGGAGCCACAACTCACCCAGCTGTTTGTGTTGATAGTAGCAGCACCACTGGTTGCATCTCTTGGCGCTGATTTATCACCACGCTCCCAGAACCAGATACTGATGTGGTCATTCGTACGTTCTATGGCATACCTGAATGTTTTCATGAAACGGTTCATCGACTCCCAAGACTAATGCACCTACCATCCACCGCCGATGCCGTTAAAACCCGGACCGAAGCTATTGTAGTCCTGATAATACTTCACACCGCATCCCGCATTGCCGTTTACTAATGACGATAAGGCCCGCCGTCAGTGAAGGTCGTAAACCCACGTACCGGAAGTGTCACAATCTGTGGTAACAGTCGTTCTACACTGACAGTGAAGAGGCATGCCGAATCAAGTGCAATATTCCCTTACCCAAGTTGCGTGACGCCAGAAGCCGGGATTGAGCAGCCTAAGACGAATGACGTCAACTTCTCGTTTTGGTCACAGCAAATTTACTGACCCGGACTTGTATGGAGGGTTGATTGATTTGGCTCCACGTCATTTACACCTTCAACAATATCGACTTCACCCTACAAAGGTGGTTAGCACAGGGAATGCTCTGTAATGTGAAGCATACACCGCTGGGCCAGTTGGACTCGCCAGTCTCCCAAATAGCCTAAATATGTATGTCAGCTCCACTTGCTGTATATGGACGGAAGCGACACGGAAACGAGACCCACGGGCCATGTTCTTTGAGCGTCCATCAGAAATGCAGAACGAGAATCCAGATAGTAATGAAACTTACCCACACCCTTGTGGCATGTGAGGCATGTCGAACCTGAAAGGAAATATAAGTCACCTAAACGCCGCAAATCTAGCATATGTGGTCATGCGTACACTGCTACGTGGGTGGTGTATTGATTATTAGTACGGATCCGAACTGAATTCCGTCCCGGTCCGCTCGGCGAGAGGACTGTAGTGTGGTCTGCACGCATGATGAAAGAGTTGCCTGTGGTATATGTGAGACCCAAGCTCTGAGCCGTCCCTTGGTCAACGTAGTTTCTAAAGGGAGGCAGAGAGTATAAGAAAACTGTCAAGAATGGATACGGCGTCACCTACACGCGACCGTGAGTGGGATCAGCGATAGCTTCGAAGTTGAAGGCATCGTAAAAGCCATCTCCAACGATGCTATCACTTAGACTGTATCTCGCACCCGCCAACACAAACCCAGCAAAGCCGAGGAGAGCAAGGCAACCTCTCGCGGTCGAGAACTTCATCGATTACGGAGTTGTACCAGGAAGGGTCGATGACGGCTGCAGTGTGTGCAGTCATCGTATTTATGGGCTTCAAGAGTCCATGGAGGTCACCAATATGGTGAAGTGGTGAATGTATCACGGGTATTTCCGAGTGAGATGTGCCCTGGGTGTAGGTTTGCATCAGAGCCCGAAGTGGTTGAGATTCGCGACACTATACCGGGAACTGATAATGGACCATCAGCGGGTTTTACCATATTTGTATGTCCTTGGGTAAAGTGAGGAGGAAAGGGTGAGCTCGTTGCTCCACAGCCGTACACAAGAAGGTGCATTTCCTGGAAGGAAATGGGTACCGATTCGTTACTGCACGTGTCATAAGTCATGCAGAGAAAGGAGCCAACCTTTCAAGGGATCGAGTACTGATCATCTGCAAGATTGGATCATGCGACTTCTCCGGGGACGATGAGTAAAGAGGGGCTGTGATATGTAACACCCAGCTTCGAATAAACGCGGATCTATGTTTGGAATGTTGAGCTGTCATACGGAACCCGGTGACCACAATTGCAAATGTACTCGTCATGAGTTCCTCATATATGTAGGGCGACCTCGTGGATCCAAAAATGGTTCCGTGGAGAGCGCATCCGGGATGAACAATGAACACCGCAATAGGGATGACAAAAGGTAGGACAACACCAGTTATTTCCCTCGTGCTCTGCAGGAGAGCTTTGGAGCATAAGTAAAGCCTAGTCGCGAGGAAACAGGAGCGTGGAGAGGATCTGTGATGACATTTTAAGCGTTTCGTGTCCCGCGCCGACCAGACGGTGAAATAAACAAAGTTGGGTCTGCGCATACCTCACCATGAGGAAACGTATCACGAGACTTCGTCGGATCCTATTTCCCGAAGGGCAGCCGCCGAGTCGGCGTACATCAAGTATCCTTGGACCCGGTCTTCTGCCAGCAAAGACACGATGACAAACAATGAAGTGCATGTACTGCTATTCGCATGACGTTGGCGTAATATCGTCTCAAAGTGAATGCCATGGGATGTCTGAGGTGATAGTTACATCGGGCATGGGGACAAAGACTGTGGCCTGGCCTGGCAAATCGCGCGTCGTGCAGCTCGGAGCTGGTCACGGTTGTCACTATGGCGGCCGGCAGGCACTCTACACTTCAAGTTTATGAATTTAAGGCTCTTCTTGAACGTTCCCAGAGTCTTTCGGGCTTCGAGTCATTCTGAACGAGTTGTCACCTCGGTGAGCTGCCTGTCTAAGTCAGTGAAAACTAAGTGGTATAACTTAAATCGCCAACTTGGACTCGTTGGTAGGTCCTCCAAACCACCACTAGCGGTAAGTTCACCAGTTGCCCGGGCAGTGATGCTCGGAGTCAGGTTACTAGCCTTTGTCGTGCTACAGGTCACAGTATGTTGTTCAGCGTAAGATCCCTCGCACCAGAAGGCTGAGATTGTCCCGCTAGGATCTCGGTGGGATGTCAATCCAAGCAATGTGAGGAAATAAGGGAACTTGTGAATTCTCATCAGGTCAAAGAATCGTCCAGGTCCGGTAAAGTGCAGACTACGTGCAAGTTGAATGCTAACTCGGTCAAGAGAAATCATCACAGATAGTATTTTTGGAATGTCTCAGTTATCACAGTGTTTAATAGTCGTTCTACCAGGACTGACTGCTGCTGTGCAGTGTACACACACGTTTTGTTGCGCGGCCATTCTAATCTAGAGACTACGATGCCTTAGCAGGAGCAGGAGCAGCCCGTGGTGAATCCAGACCGCCAGATCACCCGAATCAGATGAAGATAGCGTAGACGGAATCTGACGGATGGTATGTTTCGTGTAGTGATCATCGGAACTCTAATTCCAGATGACATCTGGTTGGAAGTACACCGAAGGTTGGGTATCTCGACTAGAAAAAACGCTCAAAATGGATATCGCAGTACTTTTGGTGGCAAAGACTAGCTTCGCCGCCGCAGATAAAAAGTATGCCCGCTGGCTGGATTGAACAACCGACCTCATCATGAAGGTTTTTACAAGTGACGCGCTCTACCACTGAGCTAAGCGGGCTGCAACTTTTATCAGAAAGAAGGTCGCACTTCAAGGGAATGCCGTTATTCAGGTGGTCAAGCTCTTGAGTTGTGTAGCAATGGTGTCTATATGATACAAGAGGCCCGTTGGTCCTAGGTTCGGAGGTAGGTGATAACTCTATCTTGGCCTGGGATTAATCAAAGTAAAATGCTTCCAGACCCTCCTGGGACCACAACAAATCACCCCTCACACAACTTCAAGTTGCCGGCACCCCAGACGGCTCTGACTCAATGGTCCAATTGCAGTACCATGGATCATACATTTCACATCACCAGTCGCCAGTGCTACAGTGGAAACCCATTCTTCATTTCCTACTGTGAGCATGTCTCTTCGGATCCACCAAGTCGAAACAATAGGAACTGTCTGTCGTTTCTTCATTGACCGCATTTCCGCATCACGCGATACGGTTCGCCGTGCCTACAACTTAAATATACTCCCCCGCACCATTGCTCTGATCCACCAACGCTTTTACCATCCGCGCAACCTCGACCGCTCCCTGCAACGTGACGGACATCAGATATATTCCACGACGGGGCGACGGTTGTCACTCACAGGCGTATCAGAGTGACAACAAATCGAGACCTCGGAGAGGTTCGTACCGATGGGCAAAAGTTTACCGCTCACGGTGGTCGTCACGTGCCCATCAAGCAGGTTGTTGACCTTGTCAGATGTTGAGGGAGGCGGTATCAGATATTATCTGCATCAACGACTGACCCGTTTTTGGACCACTTCGATTGGGACTGGATCGTGCTTCCTATCATCGGCATTTGCACGAACACGGTGAGCCAATGCAAAATGGGTTGTTCATGCAAGCATACTTTGTGATCAACAGCTTTCCTTCGTCACTATAGTCGAGGTCCGCGAACCACTCTATTTCGTTTGCGATCAGCAAATAAATGCGTAGGATGACATGGAGACGAGAGAGAGGGCATTACCCGCAATGAAGGGCACGCTCAGTTCTTCTGCCGCTTGCTGATGCGCGGTACCCGCGAGACCCATGAAGGCAACACCTATATCCGGCCGGGGCGCACTCGTGTTAAACACCTTTGCCACCCCAACGACGGCACGGGCGAGGTCAATGTTGCGTGCGGTCTGTCCGTATACAGCTCCATGTGGTTTGATCTAGAAGAACAAAGTCAGTTCTGCGTTCTCGAGAACCGGAATACGGACGTGGTTGAGGGGGAGTCCGTGGCGCTTCAGGAAGCCGTCCAATGCGCCGACTTGATAGATGAAGCAGGATGCGAGTTCGTCCTGGCGGAAAGTCAAACCCCGTCTGCAGAAGTAGAGGGGGCGTCTTACGGGTTCGATAGCCATCTCGCGTCTTCCGAAGCCTTGGAGATCGGGAAGGGAAGGGTGAGCACCGATGAGAACGTTGTTAGCCTTGGCGAGAATCACGGTCTTGTTCATGACCGAAAAGTCTCTGGAGAGGATTGCAATCAGCTCCACGGCTCTCCGTGAGTAGTCGTCGAGCTAACGATGCGTGGAATCCACAAGCAATGTTAGCCAAGTGGATGGTTTTCATGAGGTTCTCATCGTCGCCCTGCGGAGGCGCGTCACTCAGAGCGAACTATATCACTGGTGCACGTATCCTGGCTGTTACGCACGAGTGTGTATAGAGAGAAACCCTGGCCGGGCGTTTCCAAGTTAGTATTCAGAGACGACACTACTAGGTACATCAATATCACCTCTCCCATGTCACAGTTGACCGTAGCGTGCAGTGGTCTCAACGGTTCCGACATTCACAGTACGATGATACTGTCACGAAGCAACAAGTGTCCCCGAGCTTGCGCCGATAAGAACCGGTCACGTTCGGGCCGATCAATTCTTCTCGTCCTTTGCACCGATGCGACTCACGGGCATAATTCAAGCCGTCTGGCGCAAACCACTCGAGATTTAGTTAGGAAGCTGTCAGAATCGCTGAACCGCCGATCGCAAATTCGTCCGGGTGCAAAGTGAGACAGTGTATTCTTCTACGACAATGAAAATGGGGATGCGGTTGAGATATGTCTTGGTTATGCGATAAAGATAGTGGACTTTTGCGGTAGAATAACTTCCTAAGACCTCACCTTTCCCCACATCAACTTCTTCACCCCCTCACCCTCCCTACCCACCACCCGTGGTCCAAGGATGGCTTCATCGGGAAGCCGCTCGAGTCGTTGTGCCTCACGTCGAAGATAAGCGACAAGCGTTTCCATGAGTTCGGGGTAAGCAATGTATCTGTCGTCAGCAAGCAATGAAGCGGTGCACATAAACTATACTGTAATAGGCCTCACCGATCGCTCTCATTGGTCCCAAAGTCATAAACACCACTCAAGTCATCTCTTGCTTCCTCGGCGACAACATCGATCTTTTCTACGTTCTCCACGAGACCTCCGACGAGGTTCACGGAACGTCTGAACGCCGTTTTATCCGTGTCCTCTTCTTCGCTCCGGCTAGGCTTTCCACCTGTCCCAGAGAGGGAGATTCCTCGCGCTCCTCTTGCACCCAACAGATTTCTCCAGACTGCAGCTGCCATCTCTGCGTCCCCTCTCACGAGCCCCAAGTCCATACTCATACCCAGACCCGCCCACTGCTCCTTGAATATCTTCATGTGCCTCGTTACGAGTTTCTCTGGCGCTCTTGCTCTCTTCTCTGCTTTAGTGTACGCAGCCGGCGATGGAAACGTGTCGGGTGGTGGAAGTGGGGAGGGAAAGGTATAAAATGTGCTATTTGGATACGGGGAGACGTATTTGCCGGGCTCTGCTTGGTGTTTAGGTTCGGGCGAGGAGTCGAACGTCGAACGAGGTGGAAGAACCCCAGGCTGAAGCACGGCACGCACGCGCTCTTCAACGTCTTGGAAAAAATGATCGATCAACCCTTGTATGTGGTGCAATCCATGGGGTGCAGGGAGCGCGCGTAACCGGACGGTGAGGAGCCATACGTGCAGATTGGTGATCGTAAACCAAGACTGAAAGGTAGGAGGGAGCGCGCATTCTTAGTGGATCGTTCCGGAAGGCGTGAGTGAGACGGAAGAGCGGGAAAACGGGCTGCGATACCTTTTCTCCAGAAATCTGACCCTTGGTCTGCACGCGTCGCGCAGAGGGTGTTGTACAGGTGCAGTGCGCGTCTGTTTGCCACCTGTTTTGGCGAGCCGTACCCGAGAGCACGCGCAAAGCCAAGGAAGACAGTGTATAACACAGGGTTTGCCTTGACTCTGTGAGTTAGCCATGACTGCGTCTTCCCAGATGGGTTTGTAGCCGGTTCTGGCTGTTTCAATGGTGGAGCAGAAGCGAGTAATCGGGTGTGTTGACGAGCTAGTAGTGGGACATGCCTTGACGCTATCCGACTTGCAAATAACGAACGCGAGGCCATCCTCGCGGCACACTGCCAAAAAGACCAGAAGGAAAATAATAATTTTCGTTACATAATCACCACTCAAGCCTCAGGGGTTTCGCTTAGCAGAAGCACATTCACTGCCGATTCAGAATCCCGTCTACGAAAACGTTGTTGGTACCATCAAACACCAAACCTGATCGCAGATAGATCACCGCAACCGATTAAATGGGCCATCCTGGAGTGCTCAAGGTTTCATCGAAAGAACAGGATTTTCGACGACTGACCGAACACTGCATCCATCGATATCGATCAGCACTGCCTAGTCTACTAGGGCTCAGATCATATCAACGGGCCCATCTGTGGGCACCTGCGACGGTCATACATTGGTTCTGTTGTCGTGTTACGTGGAGCCAAGTCTCTGGAAAGTTGTGGAGCCCTACAATTGATTCACACCAAAAATTTTACTGTCCTCGCAGTCACACGTTATCCCGGCCATTCGTAGTGTTGATTCCTTGATTAATGTTGCGGTCGATCCGAGCCCAGCAACCACCATCCATTGCGCACGAGTATAATGTATTTATGGACCTTACTCACCAAATGTAAGCGATAAGAGGCGGAATGAGCCTGAGAGGACGTGTGCACGTGTGCGGCATTCGCCACTGGCTAGGTTCTTCGAACTCAAGTCAGTCAATGGCCGTGG
>JBBPTE010000676.1:0-13425 GCA_038093935.1 Tylopilus cf. pallidocervicolor | reverse complement strand
CCCCCAAATCAATACACGATGCTTGAACGAAGCAAGGAGATAACATTGACAACGGCACATATATCGCAAGGTCAAGCAAGCCTCCGTACGTGTCTCTTTCCCACCTACTACACGATTCGTTCCAGTATCCAACACTGGCTTGGCACGTTCTATCCTCATGAGGATGGACTGCTGTATATCTTGCGCAAGCTGTTGGATATACAGCTGTCACGACAGGAATGTGCTACTAGGTGTCTCCTTGTTATCGCGTCAGTGGCTTGTCTTCTACTGGACATTCTTCTAAACACTGTCAGTGGTAGTCAAGCCACCGTGACTGGCAGATTCGACACTGATACCCACGCAGCAGGCATCTTTCGTGGTATCGATGCTAACCCTCATGAGATTGTGTGCTGAGCTGGCGAAGGCTTTGGTCCAAGGGTCAGAGAAATTATTGTCCCGTATGAATCAAAACAGGTATTCGTGGCTGAGCGTCAGTAACAAATAACTGCTCGAGAATTTCGCGTCGCCGAAAAGTCTTGTCGTCAAGATCGCAAAATCAGCATCAAGTCAAAGATTCCCTGAGCAACTTGCAGCGAGTTCCTGTCCTAATCCTTCATATATGAAGACGAGAAGTTTGAAGTCAACCAAGTGCTGGTTAGCCAAGGATAGGATGAAGACGTAGCATATTTACATTGCGTCCTCAAGCTACGAGTGCTCATCGCGCGAATGGCCCACTCATGGTGAAGACTTCAGCCCAAAGTTTGAATCCTACCTCGTTTGGTAAAGCCAGACCAGTCGATAAATGTCGGTATGGAACGTTGCATGTTCAAAATAACAGTGGGGTTTGTCATACATTTGAGTCAAACTTGTGCATTACAGGGAGTTCCTTAGGGCCCATGTGCGTCGTTTGCGGGGATAGTTTCCATCCATTCCATCACTTTGGATCGGCCTGCTTCCTGCGCCATCCGTTCCTCATTCTCCATCCGCTCATCTTGCATTCTAGCTGCGTCTTGCGGGGTAATTCCCCTCAAAAACATCATGGCCAGGTTCATCTTGTCCATCGTGTCAGCCATCACTTTCCCTTTCTCAGTGGGAAAATAATCAGGGTTGTTGTTATCGTCATCCCAGTCAGAAGAGCCTAGATCTGAATTGTCACGAATTAGAGGTCGGAGGGCCGGAGTAGACACGTAATGGTCTTGAGAGTAGTCCTCTACCACTTTCTTGATGGAATTAATCGCCCAGCGCTTGTAAGCAGTGACCCCGTACACGAAATCAAGAATGATGGCCGGCGGGAGATGTTTGGCGTCTGGAGAGAACAATGCATCCACGTTCAACCCTGCTGCACATGCCTGAGAAGGAAGCGGGCGTCCACCGGCTGCCTCATCGATTAAAAGCTTGGCTTGGTCTGGGTCATACTCCCGCTGCTTCTCGAACTGGTGTAGCGTGATGTAACTCTCGCAAGGAGGACCTCGTACAATTCTCGGTATGTCAGTGGGATCCATTGCAAAGTTAGGGGTCTAAACATGAATGCACATTAACAACTGTCAAAATATGAAACGACAACGCGCTGTACCTTCAAGAAAGAAACGCTTCCAAGTGAAAAATCCGTATGCAGGGACGGGCTTAAAAACATTCCGTTCTCAGTGGCATTAATGCCCGAAATTGAGGGTTGTCGTTGTGGGTCATCATAACACCGGGTGCGATTTCTGATAACCGATTCGATGTACTTGAAATCAATGTCAGTGAGAATCACATCAAATGATTACAGATAGGCTTACCACATCGCCTTTCATATAGGGGATTAGGTGCGTTGCTTGACAAAGGACTGCCGCATCCCTTGTGATAACGCAGTGTCCTCCAGCCTGTCGCACGACATCCTGTCTGAAATGGGGTCTACTTCTACCAGTTGACGCCTCGGAGAACGTCCTGCGGGTACTTAAACCTTTTGGGTCTACAAAGACAAGTTCAAATCCGTCTGGAAGAGTGTGCGTAAGTAGGGGTGAGCAGCGCTCCAAATAAATTTTACCCTGTGGTGTATAGTAATATTTGTCTTGGTCCAACAGTAATGAGGGGCTCTCGTAGTCGAGTGGTGGTCCATTCGGCGCTGCAGAAAGATCTCCCCGCGCTCCACAAATACTGAAGCAAACGAAGCGGATCCATTTGAAAGGACGGATAGAGAGCCTTACAATGTCACTTTCGGGGATGGAGAGGAAGGCGGTTTGATCGCCATGGACATCCAAGTAGATTTCGGCGCAGCGATGGTTAGGCGAGGGGTTCATATTGAGCTCCACTCGTTACAAGTTGCTTCACTCAAAGGAACTGGGATACAGGATTGTAGCTAGCATGTTTATAATCTTTTATAGCCCTGGCACCCTGTTTCAGTACTATGTCGTCAGAGCTCGAATGTGACGTCACCAGTCACTCAACTTGCCCCAGCTCGTGATAGGTCGTCGTAAAGTCAAAAAGTGGCTGTGCAAACTGGTGAACAGAGCTGGTAACCGGGTGACCGTTTCTGGTAGCCGACTTGCGTCAGCTTCGTCGTCATGCCCGAGTATCCACCTGATGACCGTTCCAGTTATCGCTCTGAACGTCACTATAGACGCAGAGGTGAACGTCATTCTTTATCTTAATATATTCGTAACTCACTTGAAATCATTCTCTTGGTCGTCCCACTCGCGCAATGCATCTGGATGGTTGACTACCAAAAAAAACCGAAAAACACAACTTTGGAATTGACACGGTTAGCACGAGACAGAGGAAATAGCAGATCTCGCTCTCCTCTTCGAACCATCCATCGACCTGAAAGAGACGAGGAACAATATAGTCACAGAGACCCCAGGCGCTCCAGGTCTCCCAGGTCCCACTACGCTCACAGATACAGAACGGAACAAACGGAGGTTGGCTCACGTCCCGTATTATATCACGCAATGCTCATATTCATATCCAGAAGTGGGACAACCACCATCACCGTGCTCGCGAGGAACCCGTAGCGCCAGGTCGCAGCAGAGGTCGTAGTGTTGTACGTCTTTATAATTTCAATTAGGATCAGATCATTGACCTGAAAAGGTGTATGTATGACATGGCCACGTCATAGACCCCTCGAGGCCATCACAGCGACAGTCCTTACTCGTCGGCTTCATCTGCGTCGACTGGGTCTCAACGCCTTGCGAAACGCAGCCACCACGAATCCAGGTCTCGATCGCGCTCATACGAACGAAACCACACTCGCCACCGTGCGCGGGCACGATCGCGTAGCTGTGAGAGGGAACGGCGCAAATCGAAACACAGGGAAAAGGACAAGGACAAGGATAAGAAAAGGCGCAACAAGGACAAAGAGAAGAAGGACAAGGATGAGAAACGCAGTGTTTTGACGGGAAAAAAGGTACGTTGGTTCCACCACTAATGATCTTAACATTCATCACCTGTCCAGATCAAACTGAAGATCCACAAGGATTCGAGAGACTTGGAGATGGATGCCAACAGGGAGGACCTATTGGAATTCTTGAACTCGGCATATGAGTAATTATATGGATATATGTCACTTGTTTCTGTCGTCTGTCTATGCTGTTATATGGATATTGAGAACACGGCGAGCTCTTTCCTTGATCACCGTCACTCACTATTATTTCCTTGCAGACTCGCGGTCGGAACTGGATGTGGTTCTGGTGCGTGTTTACTTCCAATGTAGAGAAGCGTTGGAATGGACTTGGTTTGGACGTGGGCCATGCAAAGAGTGGTCCAGGTTGTAAATTTATATCCCACTCCCGTTGTTCCCAGACTTGACGTCCCTGTCGGCATTAAACAGGTGATTGAAACCGATAACTCTCCGCATCCTCCTTTGGTTTCCGTCACGGAGCTACCGATCGGTACCTTGCAGAATTCTATGAACCGTGTTCCTTTCACCGTAGGATGGTAGTCTGGTGACCAGCCCGCTATGAGGCTGCCACGATCCTGCGGATCTGAGTCAAACCGTCGGGTTGGTCACCAGACTAGTACCTAGGATGGTTATAAGCAGTAGCGGGTTACTGCGTCCTAGGTACTTCACAACCATTCTCTTCCTCCAGATCAGGAATTCTAGGAAATCTACAGCGCCCTACGGATGATGGGAGTCACTTATTGATCCCAACACCGTCCTCTTAGCAGTATGTTGTCCAATTCCCTCATTGAACTTAGTTGAGAACTCGATCCCGCAGAATACCGTGTTTGATGACATGGTCGGTCCCGTCACGAGTGTCGTTTATTACCTCGAGGAACGCTCCAATGATAAAGGGCGCTGCGTAATCATGGACACAAGAGCTGAAAAGGATGTCCTGCCGTCACCCCACAGCGCGCGAGACTCTGTACAGGAATACGGAGGTGGTCTTGCGATTGTCTACGATGGGATTATCTACTTTTCCAATGATTCTGGAGATCCTTCGAACCCTGACAATGGCATCTACGCAATCAATCTGAAGGATGACCTTACCCCACCGTTATTCGACGGATCACTTCTGGTCGATCCCATTCCCTCGAAGCCGTAACGTCCAGAATCCAGCTCTGTACGCTTCCGGACAGTCTAATACTGTCCTGTTGTACTGTAGAAGGAAGTCCCGTGTAGGAGTGAGGTAGGTTGCGACTTGCGCGACTTCTACTTTGCCATCTTATCAGAGCTGGCGAGCTGGCCCGCGTTATGTCCTCGCATGAAACTGCTGCAAACATATTTAGTTTCGATGTGAGGTTCATATTTCTATAAAATAATCTGCATTGAATGTAACATCGTTGTGCATACGTCAATAACCTTGTATTATCAGGGATCGAATATCGAACAGAACAAGTGTCTCGGTAGTCCCAGTTCTCTCTTCATTGAAGTCAGGTCCTATGATTTCTGCTTTTACATCTACCGCGGAACTCAGCTTGCAACGTGTTCCAAGACCCAACGCTGATCTGGGCTATTCTGTTGCCTGTCAGCATTGCCACTGTTACCAGGTCAAACAGTTACACCTACACTGTAACCTCGAGAGCGAAGTACGACGTGTCCCTAAATAACAACAATTAGAACACCACAACCTGTCGAACATTAATTGGCTTACATGTTGCCAATCATATTTGACCTGAAGGACCGTCGCATCATAAGTGTTTCCGATCCTGTCTTGAAAATAAGCGAACAACATGGGCAAAGAGCGAAAACTGACAAGAATGCGTCCCCTCTAGGTTCGAAGCTCCAAGTTGTAACACCTTGGCCAACGTACAATGCGTTGCCGTTCCCAGAACTGAACAATGGACCTGCCTTGCCCTTGATGGCGTAGGCTCCATCCCCAGAACGCGAGATTGACCACTGCGAACCAGTCATTTAACCAACACTCCTATAGAAAATGAAAATGATGACATACCTTTTGGGAGGTATTCGATTGGTCTAACGGTCGAGCGGCAACTGAGCCGCTTCCGTCCTCTGGGACCGTGAGGTATAGATCGCCATTGACGCTTTTTATGCGGTAAGTACCATCCGGAATGCGTTGTGGAGTAACGTGTGTCCGAGGGCAATCGTTCAATGTCCTCGACTCATCTGGTTTGAGTTTCGGTTCAGTAAAACGTAACTTGGATGCTGAAGGAACGCACTAGACTGTACCTCCAGTGCAAGAAGTCTGCTACGAAGAACTTCAACTTGGGCGCGGAGAATATCAATTTCCGACTGAAGGTCAGACATGCCACCATCCCGCAATCGTTCATCAGCATTTTGACCAACAAGACATGACAGAGGGATGATATCATGAAGATCGTACAAGGTAATTATTCCGTTGTGGCCACCAGTAGCGAGATTGTTATTATTCGGTGATAACGCAATTGAACATAGAGCCTGAGGGTGATCGAAGACGGGTCCAAATTGTGCGTTCGTTGAGGTATCCCAGAACGTGAGAGAACGGCCAGTGAAGGAGGCAATGAATCTATTGTTTCTGGGAAGGGTGATGCCGGTCCAACCAACACCCGCCTTGCTGGGGATTATCCATTCGGAAAGGAAGGTACCGGTGTCGACGTATATGTGTCTAAGTACGTTTTTGGACAATGCGAAGATGTGCTGGGAATCACTAGACCAAGCGATGGGATTGATTCCGTATAATGCGACCGAAACGATTCTGAGAGACTGGCCGTTATTCGCATTGTAAATATGCAACGCGTTCTGGCTACTCGTCACGGCGATGGCGATACGATTACCGTCAGGGGAGAATTTGACAGATGCTACGGCCTCGGTATGGGTCAGTGGACTGACGATACGCGCCCCAGTTAAAATGTCCCAGAGCATTGCGGTCTTGTCTCTCGACCCGGTTGCAAATCTGGTGGAGTTTGGGGACACATCGATTGTATCCACCCGATTCGAATGCCACCCGCTCACAGTGATGGCATTTTGACGAGTTCTTCTGTTCCATATAATGGCCACTCTGTCCCCGCCAGTGACGATCCAGTTACCATCACCAGAAAGAGCAATAGCCGTGACACCACCGCTTGCTGTCAGTCGCTGTTCTTCAACCTCCCTACCATCCTCTATGCGCCATTGTCGGATTACTCCATCATCGCCACCACTTAGAAGATGCTTGCCATCTTCTAGGAAAACGAGTGAACGTACGTTGCTACCCACGCCTGCGTTAATTGTTCTCAGGTCGTCTGAGTAAACGGTCAATATCGATCTATATCATAATAAGTGCACCCACTCATTCTTCAACAACGACAGCTTGAACCTGTTCACAGTCAAAAGGTTGAGGCGCGGTACCAAAGGAACATGTGAACCCTTATCATATCAATCAGTTCTCCCATTTCCGGTGTACCTCCGGACACATGATCTTCACCATATAAGATTGTGTATACGTTTTTTGTCTGAGTCAATGAGCACAGCACTCGGCAACTGGTTGTGCCATCCAGGATTTTGGCCTGTGCCATGCTCTTTGCACTGCACCCTAAAGCGTATGTCTTGCTCTCGGCTAATTCCAGCTGAACACATTGCAAACATATTCGTGATCAGGTGTGTTTAGTGACAAATACCCCGACAATCAGTCGACACTCATAGACCGAAGGAAAGAAAGAAAACACCAAAGTTAACAATACCACTGTTGTACACATAGACGCAAACAATCATACGTCATCACAGATCTAGCAATCAAAACGAATATGCAAGGCCCGTCTTGAGTCAAACTAGTCCTGCATCTTCATATCTACCCAATAACTTGGTTCGCAACAGGTTCCAAGATCCATCGCTGATTTTGGCTGTTCTGTATCCGGAATGACAAGTTAGCATTAAAAGAGACTGCATGATTTAACCAGCCGTACGTACATCGCGAGGACGAACCGAGACCTAAATATAAGTAAGAACGATCGTTAGACACATAACCTCTATAAAATTGACTAGCTTACGCTTCGGCGATCTGGTTCGACATGCAGAACGGTCGCGTTATTAGTGTTTCCCATCCTATTGTGAAATAAGCAATAGTGGAGCGAAAAGGCACAGAAACGTACACAAATGCATCTCCTCTAGCTTCAAAGGCCCATATAGTAACGCCTTGACCGACGACTAATGCAGTGCCACTCCAGACGCTCAGCGACAGACCCAACTTGCCCTTTATAACATAGGCTCCATCGCCAGCAAGAATGACAGACCACTGTAAACCAGTCATTTAACACCACCATATGAAGAAAGTGACAATTTACTGTTTGAGAAACATTGGATGAGTTCAATGGTTGAACAATAACCGTACTACCTCCGTCTGCGCCTGTGAGGAACAGATCGCCGCTGTTGCTTTTTATGCGGTAAGTACCATCCGGAATCCGCTGTGGAGTGAGCTGTGCTCGAGGACGATGCTTGGTGCTTGACCCGTCTGATTCGAGGTTTTAGTTTTGCATACAGTGAAACGTAAATGAGATAAACGGAGTACGTACTACACTGCAATTCTAGTGCACGAAGTCTGCTACGGAGAACCTCGACTTCGTTTCCTCCAGCAAGATAGGACAATGGGATGATATGGTGGAGGTTACGAATAGTGATTGCTCCATCGTGGGTGCCGGTTGCAAGATAGTCATTGCCTGGAGACAGCGCAATGGAACACACAGCCTGCGGGTGATCAAATACAGGTCCGAACTGCGCACGTGTGGAAGGATCCCAGAATGTGAGAGAACTACCAACGGCGGAAGCGATAAATCCGCCATTCCTGGGCATGGTGATGTTTGTCCACCCAACACCCGTCTGACCGGGAATTGTCCATTCTGACAGGAAGATGGCCGTCTCAGTGCATATATGCCTAAGCACGTTTCTGGACAACGCGAAGATGTGTTGGGAATCACCTGACCAGGCGATGGGACTGCCCGGGAAGAGATCCACTCCTATGTCCCTAATCCAGTTGCCTTGCGCACTGTAAATTCGTAACCCGCCACCCGCCACAGCGGTGGCAATGTGACTGCCATCTGCAGAGAACCTCACAGATGTCACAGCACCATCGTGCAGGAGTGGACCGGCAAGACGTCTCCCCGTCGAGATGTCCCAGATGAAGGCTCTCCCATCCCTCGAACCCGTCGCGAATTTGGTCGAGTCGGAAGACACATCAACGGTATCCGCCCAGTTCATACTCTCTTCCGTTGTGCAGGCGATCTGGCGCGTCTTTCTGCTCCAAACACTGGCCAACTCGTTTCCGCCGCTGACGATCCACTTGCCATCGCCCGAAAGAGCAATCGCCATGACACGGCTGCTTGCTGAGAGCCGCTGTTCTTCGACCTCCCTTCCGTCCTCGACACACCATTGTCGGATCATACCATCGTCGCCACCACTCAAAAGATGTCTTCCATCCTCCAAGAAAACGAGTGAGCGCACATTTATGCCTCCACCAATATTGATTGTTCTTGTGTTGTCTGGGTAAACTATCAGCATCAGGACCAACCTTCAATCGGGACTCACTCATTATTCAAAATCAGCACACACTCGCTCACAGTCGACAGTAAGAGGGACAGAGGAAAAGACAAGAGCCGCCAGTGCGCCCACACTCTTGCCCTTATCAAAATGAATCAGTTCTCACATTTCCAGTCTACCTCCCGACCCTGGGCGCTTGATTTCGTTCTATTTGACTATGTATGGGCAAGGTGGAGGACTTTGTGTCACAAGTGCCAATGTGAGGTCTCGCAGTGATCCTAGTATGCGCGGTCGTAGAAATTCAGAAGAAGTTGGGTATTGAGGTAGCTGAGTACTTCCGATGGGGCTTGTAGAGTATTGGCACCTTACACGGTACACTGGTCTCTTGGTCCTTCTGATTCACGTGGCTAGGTGGCCCGACGACCCTGATCCCACAGTAGTGACGTTTGGATCAGATGCTCCTCGGCACAGGCGACCCAATAGTCGGCAGAACCTGTTGACGTTTTGTCGTGTAGGTTGTCACTGGACAGTTGTTTAGTGTATGTGGCTCTGTCAGAATACGAACGGGGGTTGCATCTGACATGGGATTTGACCTTGAATCAGGACTGTGCTGGGATGCCGCAGAAAGCATCCACCGGAGCCGACAATGTCAGTGGCGATGCAAGCGTGGCTTAGTCAGCAGTCTAAAAACCGACTGGATCCGGGTCCGTTTCTGTCCGTCATCTGTGTAATGTCCAAGCGTTGAACTTACATGCGAGACCACGCTGCGAGGTCTCCATGCATAATCCAATGCTCTCCTCGGCCCCTCATCTCTTCCGTATCTCAAAACGCTACTACGCTCGCTTTGATTGTGTGTCTTGAGCACGATAAGACATATCCTGCACAACACGGGCCCAGCGCATCAATCCTTGCAGTTATTTACCGGACACCTGCAGTATTAATTTTATTTCTTGTTTCGTGCACGAAAGAACTAGCCGTAGACTAGTCGGAAAATTGGCGCAGAGAGACCGGGGAACGAGTTGGCTAAGCCACTCATGTACTTCATGATTAACGGTGTGTGTTTCACACTTCTTCGCATCTTATGACCTGTAAATTACCTGAGATGTGATGTTAGGGGTTGATTGCCACTCAAATATGGAGAAACGCGAACACTTGCATTGTGCTACTAACTCCACATCGCTGACTTTTGGGACCGTGAAGGCATCGGAAAGCGTCAAGTTCGTACCTAGTCTGCGGAGCCAATAGATGGAAAGAAACCAGGTCCGCAAGGTTTGGAAGTGACGGGAAGCAGCTGTTATACCAGTCGATTTGTCGCCTTTGTCGCGTCGGGTTCCATGGGTCAAAATTTTTCACCCGTAAACGAGGGCAGGCTAATCCAACCTATATATGTGACGACACAAGACAAGGCAAGAGGTAAGATGTAATCCACTGTTTTACACATACATGTTAAACGTCGTACACGACATGATTCAAACAAACGGACTGAGAACGTATTGGTAACATATCTGTTCGTGCTCCTTCGGTGTCTACCACATGAATCAATTTAAAATACGTTCCAGGACCCAACGTTGATTCTGGCTGTTCTGTAACCAAAAGCAGATCAGCCCGAATACGTATTCCCCCTAATCAACAACGCCTACATTGCGAGGGCGAACTGACACCTGTAGTTGAGAACCGCGATAAGCTGCACGAGCTCAACTGGTTGAACAAACTTGCTCACATTTTGGTTTGGTTCATACTGAAGAACGGCCGGATCCCTGCTATTTCCAATCCTGTCTCGAAAATAGGTGAACCATACGGCCAGTGAGGCGCGAAAACTGACACGAATGCGTCACTCCTAGGCTCAAAGGTCCAAGTAGTACCATGCGTTTGACGGACCAACGTGCTACCATTCGTACCATTCAGCGAGAAGTTCAATTCATCCTTGATAGCGTAGGCTCCATCTCCAGAGAGAGAAATAGACCACTGCAAATCAATCATCAGCCGCATGCACATATGAGGAAAGGCAGAGAAAACAGACTTTCTGGGAAGCATTGGACTGATTCAATGGTCGCACGACAACCGTGTTACCTCCACCATCTGAGCTTGTGAGGTACAGATCGTCAATACTGCATTTTATGCGGTAAGCACCATCCAGAATGCGTTGTGGAGTGATGAGTATCCGAGGACGATCGTTAGTCTTCAACTCATCTTATTCGAGTTGCCATTCAACGGAACGTATAAATTGTATGTTCAGGAAACGTACCAGATCGCATCTCCAGTACACGAAGTCTGCTCCGGAGAACCTCGATTTGCCTGCGGAGCACTTCAACTTGCGGTTGAAGGTCATTCCCGCCGCTGGCTTGCGATCGCTGATCAACATTCTGGCCAACGAGATAGGACAAGGGAATGATGTCATGGAGATTATAGAGGGTGATTACTCCATCGAAGCTGCCGGTTGCGAGATAATTATTGTCAGGCGACAGTGCGATCGAACACAGCGATTGTGGGTGATCGAAGACGGGACCGAACTGCGCATGTTTTGAAGTGTCCCAAAACGTGAGATGACTACCCGCGAAGGCAGCAATGAATCCTCCATTGCTAGGGAGGGCGATGCTGGTCCAGCCAACATTTGTTTCTCCAGGAATTGCCCATTCGGATAGGAAAGTTCCCGTGTCGGGGTGAATGTATTTGAGTACGTTTTTGGACAAGGCGAAGATACGTTGGGAATCACTTGACCAGGCGAACGGATTGCCTGGGAAAAATGTAACCTCGATGTGTTCAAGAAATTGGCCATTGTGCGCATTGAAAATTCGTAACGCGCCACTCCGCCAAGCGACAGCGATTCGACCACCATCCGGGGAAAATTTCACCGATACCACACTAGGAGTCGAGGCCACGTCGAGTGGACCAACGAGCCGCGCGCCTGTTGAAATATTCCAGATGTACACTTGCCAGCTTCTCGACGATCCCATCACGAATTTAGTCGAATCTGGGGACACATCAACCGCGTCCACCCGATTCGTATATTCGACTTTCACCGTATGTGCAATTTTGCGCGTTCTTCTGTTCCATATCGTGGTCACCCCAGCCCCGTCCCCGCCGCTGACAATCCAGTTGCCATCGCTTGAAAGAGCAATCGTCATGACGCGGCTACTCGCCGTGAGTCGTTGATCTTCAACCTCCCTTCCATCCTCAACACGCCATTGGCGGATCGTCCCATCGCTACCACCACTTAGAAGATGTTTACCATCCTCCAGGAAAGCGATTGGAAACACGTTTCGACCCCCATCAGTCTCGATTATTCTTGCGATTTCTGAGTAGATGGTTCAGCGTTGATCTGCTTTACAATCCGGACTCACTCATTGTTCAGCGTCGGCTGGTGTGTATCAGTGAGGGGGTAACGACTGCATCAGCTGTATCTTCACGTGTCTTATAAATGTGGATCAGTTCTCACATATCTGGTCCATCTTATCTCCGGTCACTTGATCTTGGTCTACCAGACATTGTAATATCAGGGATCCAGGTTTTGGGTCGTAGTGTACGGAGGTGAGCGATCAGACTAGTTCTCTCCGAGATACCCAATTCCTTGCAAGGTCGTGTCAAGGCATGGTGCAATTGCACAATGTTCCGATGTGGCATGTATAGTACTGCTGGCCAATATAGGTATTTCGTCTGTTCTAACTTTGTTCTAATCAGGTTGGGTGGTGCTACAAATTGTATGTCTCCAATCCCACAACAGAGACTTATAAATCGCGTCACTCTGTGTTACAAGCGATGGAGAACTCGGGGAATTAAGTCCGTGCGTTACATTCTGTGTAGCCTTGGGTGGTTTCACTTTCAATAAAGATATAGGATTTGTCTTCGATTACTCTGTCTTATCGTCCCTCATACAAGCCGCAGAAATCTTAGGTTGTGTTTGTGTAAAGACCGTCACTAAACATTCATTTGCCTCCCCGCAATGTGATTCCCACCGTTCAAGCCATGGAATGCGCAGCAGCACCGACATATCGCGAGGACTGAGCAGGGCTCTCCACCAATCTGCTCGGTCACGTTCGGATTTGTAACCGTCAGTTTGGAGATGTAAAGTGAGGCCAAAGGCGCTTCCCATCAATGAAACAAGACTATGTCGTACACATACTAGACAACAACTCTTATCAATCGGTTCTCACATCCAGGTCTACTACCTGTCTCTGGGCACTTGATCTTGCATGGGTGATCTCAACAAAGTGGTCTTCATCTAACTATGGAGACTCGAAGATCTGTGTGGAGACATGGGGCAATCGGAGGTAATACCGAATGAATTGTCGTACGCATACATAGACCTTACATGATAGGTCGAGCAAGCAGATAAAAATGACTTCGCAACGCCATCGAGCAAACTACCATATCTGCCTTTTTGGAATCTACCATGTAACTCAATTCGCAACACGTCGCATGACCCAGCGCTGATTTTGGTTCCTCTGAATTCAAATTGAAGAGAGGTCAGCATCAAGGTGCACTGCACAATCTAATACGTGACACCTACAGTGCGAGGGGAAAGTGAGATCTGAGTGTGATTAAGAACCATGAGACACGCAGACACTACTTATTGAACATTGACT
>JBBPTE010000671.1:2423-13546 GCA_038093935.1 Tylopilus cf. pallidocervicolor | reverse complement strand
GCTTGAGGTTGAAGCTTGTTACGTTCCACATCAGGAAGGTGAACATAGGCTAAAGATCCAAAGATCCTGAGATGAGATCCAGAAGGTTTTTCTCCTAAGAACATCTCATATGGTGTCTTTCATTGATGACGGTGCATGGGTTGACAATTATAGATGTGAAGTGCTGTTTGCACTGCATCTTGCCAAAAGATATTTGGCATACAGGCATGATGTCTCATTGCATTTGCTTTTTCAAGCAATGTACGATTGAACCTCTCTGCACAACCATTCTGTTGAGGGGTATGAGGGATGGATGTCTGATGACTTATGCCTTGTTCTGTGAAGAACAACTGCATCTGATGTCCAATGTATTTCCCCCCTCGATCTGAACGGACACAGGTTAGTGTGGATCCTGTTACAGATTCACACCATTTGGTCATAAAGGCAAATTGCCTTGGGACATCATCTTTATTTCGCAAACATAAAATGAGTGCGAAACCTGGATAATCATCAATAAAAGTAAGAATGTATCTCTTGCATTCTTGGGATTCTGTGGGTAAAGGACCCATTATGTCAGAATGTATGAGTGCTAGAGGTTTGGATGCACATGTGGAAGAATCTTGAAAAGATATCTGAGCCATTTTGCCCATAGAGCATCCTTTACAAGGTGTAGGATCTGGACAAGCTTTGTTCAAAGCTTCAGGTATGCCTTTGAGATGCTGGTGAGCATGTCTCAATGCATTGTTTGAGGTGTGTCCAAGACGTTCATGCCATAATTGATGAAGTTTTCCTTTTTCAAGGGCGAATAAACCTGCAGAGGGTAGAATCTATGATGACTGCATCCAGTGCAAGTTTGATCCCGATACCAAGGCAATGGCCTGCAGTACTGTGAAACCCTCTTGTTTGAAGAATCGCGAGTATTCTTTGGTTATCTCACAGCGTAATCCCATAGCTGTGAGTGCTGGAACGGATAAGATTCAGTGTCTCACCAAAGATACATACCACACTCTGTTAAGTGTAATAGGTGACTTGTTTCCCTGTTTTGGTTGGATGATTACTTTTCCAGGACCATGCATGGTAACCTTGGCTCCATTTGCAATTGTGGCATAGGTTTCGTGGTCACTGATTTGCACAAAATCATCCAGAAAAGGGGTAAGGTGGTTTGTCGCACCACTATCAATCAACCAACCATCTGAAATGATGTCTTTGGAAAACTTCCCGTTAGTTACAACCATGCAAGCATGAAAAGCGCTGTATTGGTTGTATTCAAGTGTATTAGGACATGGGTCAAAATACTGCTCATCAGGGTCTGATTGTTTGGAGGCAATCAGTAAGGCGTATTCTCTAAGCTCTGCTTCCTGAGCTTGAGAAAGACCTTTTCACTCCTGATGGTTGTCCTGTATGGTCTCGAAGTGTGATGTACTAGATACAAGTCCACCAATAAGGAACTTCACTTTCTTCTGCTTCTTCTTCCCTTTATTCCATTTGATAGGAGACTCTACCTCATTGCCCTCGGGAATGGTTTCCAACGAGGCGGGTTCAAAAGGGATTGATGTGGGAAGCGAGTGAATTGAGAGTGGAAGGTCCTGGTCCATCCCATCCTGCTTCTGCATGTGTGGATGCAATGTCCATACTGTCGTCTTCGTACTCCATCTGGTAATCTTCTAGGTGATCCGTGAAACGAAGGGTAGGATCAAGATATTCTCCTTTGACATATGTCGTATCTTCAAAAGACGTAGCTCCATCAAATTGATTGATGACTCCTTCAAACTCGTTAGAGGCTTTTTGTTTGCCTTTAGCATTCTGTCTCTATCTGGCATTTTTCTCGTTCTTGTTAGAACAGTTCTGTTTCTTTTTGGGAGGTTGTCCCTCATGAGAAGCAGATGTGCCTGGGTGAGAATATGTCCTTTGTAGTTGTTGCTTATGTTCAGGTGGTTCAGATTGGGATTGACCTTGCGGTTGTTTCCCTTTCTGATTCTTCTTCCAATTGTTGTTGGAAGGAGGTCCATACTTTATCACATTAGCATATGACTGAGGTTCAGTCTCCACATTGGATATTCTGTGAGACAGCAGTTTAGTGCTTGAACGATAATTGAGTTCGTTGATGATTCTAGTTTAGATTGTGTCCAAATTGAAATCAGCAGGAGGTGTCGTTTGTACCAGAGTTGATGAGAATTGATACCAGGAGTCTGATAATCTAGTCAACATCATCATAGCGCGTAGGTCTTCAGGTAGCTGTAAACCTGTGGCGTTCATCTGATGGTACAGAGTAACAATTTGAGCTATATCCTCGAGTGCGTGTTTCTTGCAGATATGGAGTTGAGTGAGTCAATGAAAGAGGAGAAATCTCCCAGAGATTCCAGTGGATGCAAAAAGGTTTTGCAAGTTGTCCCAGAGATCAGCAGCTAAAGATGTCGGGTTATTGGGATCAACATAGTTGAAGTTGACGTAGGTCTGGAGGTGATCCTCCATCATCATTCCTATGAATAAAACTGCTCTCATGTCCACAGCAACCCATTTGTGACTGTTGTCGTTAGGGAGCCAGTGTTCAGCAACACCTGCTGCTGCAGGAACATGTGTGGCGAGGCTTCGCTATGTGAGGGTTCTATTGACGATGGGGTAAACGCTAACTCCTTGTAGGGCTTGAACCATTCTGGTTCGCCATAAGGCATAGTTAGATGCTCCAGTGAGAACAGGAATGTGGGATTGGAAGGTGGATTCGATTTTGAACTTGGTGTTCATGGGAAGAGCCATTGTTTATGACTAGAATCCAAAGAAATCAGTCAGCACATTGTTAAATGCATATGAAACAAGAAAATGAGATTGTTCAAGATCAAATGATCATTGAACATTAGTCGGCAAGACATTCGATCTTATTTCTATAGAATGCTCTGAATCCAAATCCAAATCCTCTTCATCAGATGGCGGTAATGGTTGCATAAGTTCATCAGGCAAGCCATATTTTCAATTCTTCCATTTGAGACTCCTTCTGAATCTACCTTTTCACTCCTTATCCTTTAAGAGCCATTTGAGGTGTCTTGTGCTCTTAGCACTAATGATAAGAGTGGTTTTTCACTGAACTTATTAGGCTCAGGTTTATAGAAGGCATAGAAATCATGCAGATCAAACGGAGCAACAAAATGAGGATTGCGCCATTTGGTATCATACATGAAACCTTCTACAATAAACCATTCTTTATCAGTACTCAAGAAAGGATAATTGAATTTGTTAGGTGGAGAAAAATAGGCAGACATTTCAAGAAAGTCATACGGTTGTTCAGAAGGATCATTGTCTATATAGGGAAGAGATGAAAAGGGAGGAGTAGGCCATCTAGGAGGAATCTGCTGCATCAGAAACCTTAGTTTAACCTTGAAGTCTCCTTCTTTCTTCGCCTTTGATTCGAGCTCGGCGAGGGAGTCTGTAGTTAGGCAAGCCCTCAGCCATTTGTAATGCTGTCCAAATAACTTCTGGGTCATCGGAAGAACGAAGTAGCTATCAAAGTGGATGTGAATAGAAGGGATTAAAGGTACGGTGGTTTTGTCTGCAAGCCTTATCCATGATCTTGTTGTAGTTCCGAAGTGTAGGTACTTGGAACTTGTTGATGGTGTTTTCCGGATATAGGGAATTGGTTATGTCTAGAGATTTTAGGAAGTTTCTATTGAAGTCGTTGGGAGGAAAGTGTGAGCAACAGATTATCTCCCATCCTACATTGTGAGCCAGCACATCAGGCATTTTCTTCCCTCAGGGAGTCTGGAAGGGAATACCTGCTCCAGTATACACTGAGTAGAGGCTTTCACCTCAGTAGATGGTGCTGTTAACGTCCTCGTGGGCATTAGTATTCTCACCAGTTTGGATGGTAATCGGCCAGATAAGCCGATTGGAGATGGAGGCTTCGTTGTCATTAAGGTATGGTCCTCCTGCAGCTCGTGCATAAGGAGACCATTCTTCCCAGTCATCCAAAAGAACATGGTTCATCGGATCATAGTCTTCATGAATGTTCCTTTCTCTGAAATAGATGGTCCTAGAAAATTCCCCATAACAATCCTCTGGTCCTTCCTCTGGTAGGATGATCTTCGTGGGGTTGCACTTCACAAAAGCCTGGCAGTCTACATACTCATCACATCTATAACTCCAAAGGTTTTCTCCAAGAGCTGGTAGCCTTGGGTTGATGATATTGGCATCATGGAACTGGGGTCCAAAGCTGTTGTCAAGATCATTAGGATCAACCTCATTGAGGTTGAGCTCATTGAGATGCGTGGCGACATATAGGAGGACACCATTACGCTGATAAGCAGTAAATCAGCAAACTCTTTCCTTCCTATACATTTACACCTTAAGCCGTTGCTGTGCCTAACTTCAGCAATGACCGACCTGGGCCTAACTGTCCTCTCGAGCCCTCTGTGGTGCTTTGGAAATGAATTGTGGCCTTTCAACCACCCAGTCCACCAACAGAGACTGCAGTCCACCGTCCTCACAGATCGGCTTCCTGCTGAAGCAACCTAAAATCTTTGGATGACGTCGTGGACTTCGGTTGCCTTGTAGGACTTGGACTTAGAATAAGAGTATAGCGGTGGTACTGCTGAACACTAGGTTTCAGGGAATATACCAGGAGAACTAGACTGAGGACTCAGCCTCGCTAGTCTCTGGTTTATATATTGAAGGTATGTGGCTATGCTACTACCAGAGTGGCGTGTCTAAGGTGAGTCCGTATGTCTAGACTAGCCAATAGCATATCGTGCTCAGGATGCATCAGTGCCTGAGTAAGCATATGAGTCATGCTGACAGAGCCATGACTGCGGGGTGACTAAGTGCACACTGCCAATCCAACAAGGCAGTGCAGTAATTAAATAAGAAGGAATGGAGATTAAATAGAAGTACACAGCCTAGCTATGGCAGAATGGAAGAGAAGCCATCAAGGCTGTGAAGTGGAAATGAAAAGGTGGCTGAGATCTCTGTATCCTAGATCTGAGATCCGGATTAGGCAAGGGTCTCAGTGCCAGATGGAACCTAGTGATCCCAAGTCCTGGTGGGATGAGACTGTGGGTCCTACCGTGCACTCTTGTGCCGGGTCTGCGAAGTAAAGATAAGATAAAATGTGCGTCCATGTTCGCGAGAAGAAAAAGAAAAGAATAGTATTAAGTCCGTGTTGTGTTGTAGTCCATTTGCAACACTACCCCCCTTCTATGGATCAACTTCCAGGCGATTGAATGGTACTTCCTGGGGAAAGCAGATCTCGTTTATGGGGTTGTGGGTAGGTTTGAATAAAAATAAAAAGTTGGCAGGGTCGATGAAAAGGGATCAGAGGGTGGCAGGGTGGAATTTATGAAATTCAGCAATCGATGCCTTTGCGTGTGTAAGGTTCCCCATGGGTTCCCATGTCCTATCAGTTTCATCATAGCCCTTCCAATGGATTAAATATTCTAGTTTTCGTCCCTTATAGCACAAGTTGACGATGAAGTCGACTTCCCACTCATTATCTCTGTCTTCCGTGACTAGCATGGGTTCCGGTCGGTTGGCATTTTGGCCATCTAGGTGTTCTCTATAGGGTTTGATCCAGGAGACATTGATCGTGGGATGTATGCGCATAGTATAGGATAGTCGTAATGTTACTGCATTGGGTCCGGCCAATGCCGTGATGGTATATGGGCCTAGCCACCTTTCGGTTAGTTTCTTGCTAGCCCTTGTTAATTTTAGGTTCGCCGTGCTCAGCCAGACTTGCTGGCCAACGGTATAAGCTGGTGCTTCAGACCGGTGTCTATCTGCCTGACGTTTCATGCATTCCTGCGCATGGACGATGTTCTGCTTCACCTCGGCAAGAAGCATGAGGAAGGCATCAGCAGCGGGGGCTTTGCTTTGTGCGGCTGATGGGGTAGAGGGTCCTGCCCGAACAGAATAAGGGTGTGTCACCTCAAAGGGTGATCGTTTCATGGCGGAGTGCTTCTTGTTGTTGATGGAGAACTGAGCGATTGAGAGCCAATTGGGCCAATCACTTTGTCAGTCAAAGCAATAAATACGTAAGAATTTGCCAACTTCCTTGTTAACAATCTCGGATTGTCCATCAGTCTGTGAATGAAAGAAGGTGAATAACTTAGTTTCTATACCGAGCCTGCAGTTGACTTCTTTCATGACTTCAGATGTGAATTGGGGTCCGCAATCTGAAGTGATTGATCTAGGGAGGCCATGGTGTTTCCACACATGGTCCATAAATAATTTGGCAGTTTCTATGGCAGAGATTGCCTTGGTGCAAGGGATCAGTTCTACTTCTTTGCTAAATTGGTCTACCACTGTCAAGATGGTGTCATAACCCTGGAAAGGGGGAAGGTCAGTGATAAAATCGGCAGTAATATGTTCCCAGGGTCCATCAGGGACCGGTAGCGGTTGAAAGAGTTCACTAGGGGCCTGATTCGTACCCTTGTGCCTCTGGCATGCATCATACCTGGCAACATACTCCCTGACCATCGAGATCATGCCTGGCCACCAGTAGCTGCGTTGCAGCAACTCTAAAGTCTTGTTGTGACCTGGGTGTCCTGCAACCGGGGAGTCGTGGCATGTTTGGATGACTTGCATTCATAATAAGTTAGAGTTTGGGACATATAATCGGCCATCAGGGTCGGATAGACAGCCATCTTGTTCTTCTTTTACGTTGTATCTTTTCGCGAGTTCTTGTATATCTCTTTTGGATATTTTGCATGTTTCCAAGAATATTTTATGACGTAGGGATGCCCCTTCATTGGTGATTGAGATTGTGGTTGATCTAACCATCTCCAGGAAGATGACACAAACCTGCTGGACTACTATTTGTTTGGAGGGGATAATGGTTACCCCTTTATTGTCATCTTCTATTCCTATTGCATGATCCTCTCGTCTAGAGAGAGCGTCGGCCTTTGCCATGGAAGCTCCTGGCTTGTGTACCCATATGGCGTGGAATCTAGATAAATATTGCGCCCAGCGTGCTTGTCTCCTGTTAAGGTCTTGTCTTGTCATGAACCATTGGAGATTTGCGTGGTTGTTCCAGATTTCGAAGGGTTGTCTAGCCCCTTCCAGGTAGTGGCGCCATTGTTCTAGTGCTTGGATCACCCCTAACATCTCTTTATCTGCGATGGGGTAATTCCATTCCTGGTCGGTCATCAAATGGCTGGAATAGGCAACTAGGTGCCACTTTTTGTTTTTTAATATTGAGAGCACTGCTCCTGTTGCGTAGTCTGAAGAATCACTTTCTAGACGGAATTGGCAATCTATATCGGAATATGCCAGGACCGGTGCAGTGGTGAAGCGGTGTTTAAGCATGTCGAATGCTTCTTGTTGGGCTTTTCCCCATAGGAAAGGGGTGTTCTTCTTCGTTAGGTCATTGAGTGGTCTAGCCACTTTTGAGTAGTCTTTGATAAACCTTCGATAGAAGTTTGCCAGGCCCATGAAGGAGCGGACTCTGCGGAGGTTCTTTGGGGTGGGCCATTCTAGGATTGCTTTCACCTTTTCGTCATCCATTTTAATTCCGTCCTTTCCCACTATCATGCCTAGGAAGTCTACTTCGGTGGCACGGAAAGTGCATTTCTTGGGTTTAACAAACAAATTGTTTTCCTTGAGCCTGCGAAGAACTTCGAGCACTATTTGGTCATGCTCAGCTTGGTCATTGGTTTTGGTGAAGATCATTAGATCGTCTATGTAGACAATTACTACATTGTCCATATCGGCAAAGATTTCGTTCATCATTGCCTGGAAGGTAGCCAGGGAATTGCATAACCCGAAGTACATTACTAGGGGTTCGAATATGCCTTTAAAACAGACAAAAGCAGCTTTCCATTCGTCTCCTTCCTTGATTTGGATGTTGTTGTATCCCCACCGAAGATCCATTTTTGTGAATAATTTAGCCCCATTTAGCTTATCTACTAGTTGCGAAATGAGGGGCAGCAGGTAGTTGTTTTTGACGGTATGTTCGTTTAGGTATCTGTAATCTTGTACCATGCATTTCTTGCCATCTTTCTTTGGAACAAAGAACACTGGTGAGGTTTGAGGCAACTTAGAGGGCCATATGTACCCCTTTGCTAATTGGTTGTCAAGGAATGCCTTAACCTCTTCTTGTTCCGTTACCGACAAGGGAATGAGTCGTCCCTTTTTTGGTGTGAAAGATTCTTTTAAGTCTATTGCATGGTCCCATGGTTTCCTTACGGGCATTCTTTCAGATTCCTTTTTCAAGAACCATCCATAGTATTTTTGGTACTCCTTGGGAACCAGTTCTTCAAGGGTTTTCTCATTAGGTTTTCCCATTTATACTTCCAGCACTCTAATTATGGTGTGTACTTGATACTGCAGGTCTTCCTCTTCCTTTTCCAGAATTCGGAGGAATACTGGTTTATCCTGTAAGCGGTGGCAGTGGCGTGGACATCTCGTCATTTTTACAGTTCCTTTGGTCCAATCTATTTCTGGGTTGTGCCTTTTTAACCATTTATATCCTAGAATGAATGTGTTTTTCCCCAGATCAGTTACCTCGGCTGTAACCTTTTCACAATGTCCTTGATATTCTATGACCAGTTCTGCCACATGGGTAATATTAACTGCGGAGTTCTTTGTACTGTCCACGTTATACACAGAGATGTCACATCGGAGTTTAAATAAGGGCAGGTTAGTGTGTTGTGCCCAGAGTCGGTCTATGAATATAGTGTTTGCACCGCTATCTAGCAGTGCTTCAGTTTTAATATATTTTCCTTTGGACCGCTGGTCGAAGGGTGCAATACAGATTTGTAGAAGGATCTCGTGATCCTGATGAAGCATGCGAACGAAGATGTTGTTGGGAGGGAGATCTTCATTGGCTATGTGTGGGGGGGTAGAAGGGGAATTAAGCACTGGTTTATCATCCCAGCTGGGCTTCTCAGAAGGCCCCCCTGATGGCTGAGTTGAATCAGATAAGTTAGCCAAAGCTTGTATAGTAGGAGAAAATTGTTCAGAGGCATCACTATCAGAAGTGTCTGGCTCTGTACATTCGTCGATAGTAAGGAGAGAGAAACGGTTCAGTAAAGCAGATGTTTTTTGTGAATTTTTGTGTACGTATTTTGAAGAAAGAGATGGAGGAGGAAAGGAAATAGTCTGTTTATACATACTGGTGCCTGTTCTAGTCCCAATCTGGTTCAGGCATCCCCTTTTCCCTGTTTGGCTGCCAGAGCCTCGTAGTCACGGAACCAGGCCCGCACATTTTCGAAGTCAAGGCCCTGGATCATTGCCATGAAATCGTGTTGTTTGCCCTTGTTCTCTCTGGAAGGTGGGGCGGCATTGGAGTTCATGCAGCTTCTTGGCATAGCATGCATGTTCTCTTGTGGGGTGAGTTTTTTGTCTTCCCAGGACGTTGCTCCTTTGTCAGCGGAGCGGGCTTGGCGTGTTGGTGCTAATTTGCACCCTTTCTTATGTCTTTTGTCGGCTCTAATGGTGAACCGACATTCAGGGCAGTGGGGGTATTTTGTTTCTTTGCATTCGTGGGATAGGTGCCCTGTCTTCCCACAGTTGTAACATAAGGGGCCGCTTCTCGCAGCATCTATATCCATTGCACTGGGATCTCTTCCCTTGCTCTGGAATCTTGTTGTTGTGGATGCAGTTCCTTTTGTGATTAATCGTAATAAATCTGCTCATTCTCCTTGTTCTCGGAGGTGGGCAATGAAGACGTCAAGAGAAGCGGGATATCCATTAGTCATCATGTACCTTGTTGTGATTTTTGGGTTGGCAGCTTTAAAAAGGAGATCAATGCACTGTTTTTCTGACAGTTGTGCCATTAGTTGGTGCATTTGAAATTTGGTCAGGAAGGAAGCCATGTCCGAATTTCCTTGCTTTAGCCCAAGCAGTTGTTGCTTATGCCATTCTTTATCATTGGCCAGGCAGAAGTGGGGGGCAAGATCTCTTTCTAGTTCTTCCCACGTAGGCCACCCGTGCATGGCAACTGCTCCGACAATGGACCTGGCTAGAATTCCTGCCTGTCCTCCTTTTAGCTGTCCAATCACAGCCCGCACTCTGGCTTCTCCTGCCAAGGCCACCGGATTTTCTTGTTTCCACATGGTAACCTTGGTCCACCACTCGTCGAACTTTCGTCCCCTTGTTCCATCGTACTCTCCTGGGTCAGGGACTACCTTAGAGAATTTTGGTGTGACGGGGACTCCGGGTACGGCGGGCACTGGGCCTCCTTGGGCTTGAGCTTGGAACATGGCCAGTGCATTCTGTTGGTTGGTGAGCAATTGTTGTTGCTGAGCTAGTAGATTTGTTGCAGCATTAAGCTGTGCTTGCATGTTGTTGAAGGCTTGAAGTTGAGCTTCAAGCCATCCTGGTATGTTTGCGCTGAATTGCGCTTGTTCTTGGTTGCCGTCATTGATGAATGCAGTGATTGCTTCTTGAAGCTGTTGGGAAAGGGCGTTCTGAGCCATTTCGTAAAGCAAAAAGAATGTATTTAGAAAAACTTCTTGTAATCAACCTGTGGTTGGTCCCATAATCTCTTTATACTATTGGGGACATGATATCCCAGTACTCCTCCGAAGCCTATACAGTAGGCTTTTCTTTCGTATACGTGGCGTTGTCTTTTTCTAGGCCCAGGCAGGGGAGGCGAAGGACTGGGTGATAAGGGGGTGAGTGGTGAAAGTGGCTCCTCAGGTGAAAGAGATCTGCTCCTCTTGGCAATGCGGTCTGGGAAGGCAGCGCAGCATTCTTCAGATGAATAGCGAAGGAGGGGTGGGCTCTCTTCTCGTTTGGGGGAGGGGTCGTGGCTCTCATAAATCTCTCCTTCCTCTAACTCGTTGAAGAGTTCAGGGTAATTCTCTCTCGTAAGTGGCAGTGGGCCGGGGTGGAGAAAAGGTGGCAGTGACCCTTCTGATGAGAAGTCGTTGGGGTCAACTGACAGGTCTCTCTCAGCTGCAAGTTGGCGTTCTAGCTCTCACTCTAAGCTGTCGCGGATGTCTGACGACGTTCATTCTAATGGACACTTGTTCTCTTGAGCTCCTTCTGAATACTCTGAAAATCCTCTCAATGGCTCTCCACATCCTATATCCAATGCCTCTTCTGCTACTGGGGGTTCTTCTACTATGTTAACTGGTTGGGCTATGAGGGTGGCGATACGGAGGGCGTACTCCTCAAACTCCTCGGCTGTAGAGAACAAGGTTCTGTGGAAGCTGATC
>JBBPTE010000667.1:0-13590 GCA_038093935.1 Tylopilus cf. pallidocervicolor | reverse complement strand
AGGACTTATGGGGCCATTTTGATGGATCTACAGCAAAACCATCATTCACCAGCCCCATGACTGTTGACAAAATGGAGCAACATAATAAGTGGCATAAAAACAAGGGTATATCAAAGCATCTACTCCACAGCATTGAAAATCTGGAAGCTGGACACTGTAAAGGAGATGTGGAAGGAGATAGAGTGGGAGTATACTGAAAAAGGGGCTTATGTGCAAACAGACCTGTGCACCCAATTCCTTGAGTCCAGGATGACAAAGGGTGGCGATGTGCGCCAGTTCTTAAACGACCTATGGACCAAGCGGGAGGAGTTAGCATTGGTAGGAGTGGAAGTTGATGAAAAAGATTACTGCTTGACTATCATCAAATCCCTCCCCCCTCATCTTGCTAATTTTGCATCAACTCAGCTTGCTGTTGCCCGTCTATATGCTCCATCAAAGACAATTGAACCAGATGTTCTGATTTCACTCATTAGCAAAGAAGCCAAACAACAAAAGATGAAGCATACCAATAGGAGCAATGTAAAGGACCGCGATAAAGCAATGGTGGCAACACCATCTACAAGAATGAGAGGATGTGGTTGAGGTTGAGGTTGAGGAGCCTTCCACGGCAACGGGGCCAAGCAGTTATGCTGGAACTGTAAATCAGATCAGCACCTAGCTGCTAAGTGTGACAAACCTCCAAAGAGTGAAGAGAAAACAACTCACTCAGATAGTGCCCATGCTGTGATGGATGACACTGACTCTGATGACAGAGTATTTGGAGTATTTGACAACGATGAATTACTCCCTGATCTAATACCAACAGAGTCAGACAGTGAGGACGCTGACTATGACACACCTGGCAGAGCCCAGGAAGCCTCAAATGATGATGATGATGACTGGTTCTTGGTCACCGGTGATGACAGCCCATGGGGCTATGGATGGGATGAAGAAGAGCCTTGAGTGCACAACACTGAAGACAAGATGTCTAGTGGCCACACTAGCCCTTTATCCATTAATCATGACCTGGAGAACATTGCAATGGATGTTAGCAACTGTCAAACCAACATGTGCCACATTGAACTATATGACTTGGGCACAACTCGTCATATCAGCCTAGACAAAGACCACATATTGAACATTCAAATGATTCCATCAAAATCGTTCACTGCTGTGAACAAACAGAAATTTAGTGCCACTGGAGTGGGCGACCTCATCATCAAGATCCCAAATGGTTTGGGAGTCTCAAAGCTGTGTCTAACCAAAGTCTTGTACTCACCCGAAGTGGGGTACATACTTGTATCAATCGGACAATTGGATGAGCTTGGGCTATCAATGACCTTTGCAGAAGGATACTGCACGATCTGAGACACCAATGGAGAGACAATCAGATGCATACCACGATCAGCAAAAGGCCTATACTGCATTGTATATAAGGACAAGCAGGCAGCCACTGCAATGGAATAACTTACCATAATGGAACTTCACTGCTGGATGGGCCATATCGTGCCATCTGTCACATGCCATCTAGCTGAAAAAGGTCTTGTTAGCGGCCTGAAGATTGACATGTCAAAGGATGAACCCACCTTTTGTGAATCATGCATATATGGCAAAGCTACTTGCAAGCCAATAGCAAAGGAACGCAAGGGCCTGTGTGCCAAATCAATAGGCAACATCATCTATTCTGACATCTGGGGCCCATCACCCATTCCATCACTTGGTGGAAAGCACTACTATGTGACCTTCACAGATGACAAAACAAGACTTACCCATTTCTGCCTGTTGCGGTAGAAAAGCGAAACCTTCAAAGCATACCATGGATTCAAGGCCTGGCTGGACAGACAGCTAGCAGTAAAGATTAAGCTCCTCCACTTGGATTGAGGGGGAGAATATCAGGGAAAGGAATTTGTACTTTACCTCAAGAAACAAGGGACTGTGCAGCATCTCACCGCACATGACACACCACAGCACAATGGAGTCACCAAGCACTTGAACTGAACCATCTTGGAAAAGGTTTGTGCAATGTTGCATGTGAGCAGACTGCCGAAATTCCTGTGGGAAGAGGCTGCACGTCATGCTGTATGGTTAAAGAATTGAATACCTACTAAAGTGCTTGATGGAAAATTGCCATACAAGGCTGCGTTGGGCAAGATGCCCGATCTGAGCTGATTACACAAGTGAGGATCGCCTGTCTTTGTCAAAATGGGCATAGGTTCAAAGCTAGGAGGATGAGTTGAGCAAGGTAAATGGATGGGAATTGACAAATGTACCGAAAACACCTGCCATGTGTACTGGCTGCCAAAGCGCACTGTGACTGTTGAGTGCAATGTGTATTTTGATGCTGCACTGCATGCTATTGAGGGGGAGGAAGAACCTACCATTTTTGACACCAGCACCTCAATGCAGCCACCCATTCTTGACAATGCTGACAAACTGCCAGTCACACCCATCAAGACCATTGCACAGCCTCCAGCAAATACCACCACTCCAGACACCCTGCTATCACCACTCACACCACTGCCCTCATCATTTGCCTCACAACCACCACAACCACTCCCCTTACCTGCTACTGACGATGAAGATGAGCCCCATGCCAAGCGCACCCACAAGCCAAGCCAGTGAATACTTGACATCATCAATGGCAAGGCTGCCACTGCCACACTTCCCCATGGTGTGCAATCACCCAACGCTATAGTTGAAGAGCCAGCCCCTCAGCCAACTGTTTTCCAAGGAAATGGAACAGCAGAACAAATACTTGCCACCATCAACAAGAGGTATGAGCAGAGCCATGACAAGTGTGAGCTAACCATGCTTGTTGAGCAAGCCAGCACAGAAGCTGAAGCCCTCAAGCCCACCATGCTTGCTGATGTGAAAAGACACCTGGACTGGCCCAGATGGAAGGAAGGCATTCACAAAGAGCTAGATATGCTCAAAAAGGCTGACACCTGGGAACTCATCGAACCCCCACCAGGTGCCAACGTTATCAGATCCAAGTGGGTATTCCATGCAAAAAAGGATGCCATAGGGAACATCATGTGCCATAAAGCACATCTTGTCGCCCAAGGATTCTCCCAAGTCTCTGGCATTGACTACTTCGACACATACACCCCCGTCGCTAAGCTCACATCAATCCAAACTGTTCTTGCTCTTGCCACACACCAAGACCTTGAAATGTATCAGATCAACATAAAAAGTGCATATCTCAATGGTAAATTACAGGATAACAAAGTAATCTACATGCATCAGCCACCTGGCTATGCTGATCTGAACCACCCCTGCCAGGTATGCCATTTACACAAAATCCTGTATGATCTCAAACAAAGCAGTTGTCACTGGTACCAATGATTAGTCAAGATTTTGGTAACCAAGCTGCGCTTTGAGCAATGCAAGGTCGACCAAGCCATTTTCGTTAAATGGAAAGGAATGTTGCTCACCATCATCGTCGTACACATCGATGATTGCATGATTGCAGTGACCTCACTCAAGTTGATTGCATTTGTAAAGCAGCAGCTCAGTTGCTTTGTTGAAGTCACTGACCTTGGTGAGCTTCACTGGCTTTTAGGCATCAAAGTCACAAGAAACAGAGAAGAGCACACTCTCACCCTCTCACAGTGGACATACATTGAGTCCATCCTCCGCTGTTTCAACTTTGATGAACTCAAACCTATCTCGACGCCCATGGAACCAAGCATCAAACTCTCCACTAGCCAGTCACCATCCACCACCGCTGAGTACACTGCTATGAAAAACATTCCATACCAAGAAGCAATTGGATCATTGATGTATGCAGCACTCAGGACCTGCCCTGACATTTCATATGCAGTATCCCAAGTCTTGCGCTTCTTGACCAATCATGGTCAGGCACACTGGAACACTGTCCGGCGAATTTACAGGTATCTACTCAGAACAAAGAACCTACATCTAACCTATGGAGGGGGAGAGAAGTAGCTTGTGGAATATACTAACACAAATGGCAGCATCATGGAGGACTGCCACGCTATCTTGGGCTATGCTTTCCTCATAGACAGTGGGGCTGTATTCTGGAGCTCCAAGCAACAAGAAATCATCTCGCTTTCCATAATGGAAAGTGAATACGTTGGCACTACACATGCTGCAAAAGAGGCCCTTTGGCTTCACACTCTTATTTCTAGTCTTTTTGCCCCTCTCTCACAGCCAACAACACTCTTTTCAGATAACCAGTTGGCGATCATGCTCACAAAAGACCACCAATACCATGCATGCACCAAGCACATAGATGTGTGTTTCCACTTCATATGCTGGATCATCAATGATGGCAAGATCCGACTCGTCTATTGCCCAACTGGAGACATGGTCGCTGATGTCTTCACCAAAGCACTGCTGTCACCGAAGGTCAAACACTTCGCTGTCAAACTCGGACTCCACACAGCTTGAGGGAGAGTGTCAGAATAAGCAAGCATGCGTGCCACTGATCACACACGGATCCATTCCACAGACACCATACCTGAAACAACCTTAATGGTGAGGTTGCAGTAGCGAAGCCTTAGGGATGCACTAGTACTCAGAATCGAAAGTCGCTTGAAGGGAAAACTCCAAGAGACTAGACTGAGGACCGTAGCCTCAGTGTCCCTTGGTATATATAGACTAGGAAGCTGTATGTACATGTTTGTGCTACAGCATATCAACAAATCATGAAGTCTGGATAGCAGTCTATGCTAGCCAATAGCATATCATACTCAGCACAGCTGAGATAAGGTATGAGTCATCCCACAGCAGTGGGGATCAAAGAGAAGAGAAGCCGTTGAGGCTGTGAGACAGAGATTAAAAGAATAGAAGCTGGGCGTAGCCCTGAGCAGTAATGAATGTAATGCACCCATCTTAGATGTGGCGGTGGGAGATGAACACCATTGCTGTCAAGGCGTAAGGTGGGAATGAAAAGATGAAATGAAAAGGTGATGGAGATCTCCATATCCTAAATTGGTAAAGATCTGGATCGGGCGAGTATCTCAGAGTCAGATGGAACCTAGTGATCCTGAGTTCTCATAGGGGAGAACTGCAAGTCCTACCATGCACTCTTGTGCCAGGTCTGCGAAAAATAAAAGATAAGATGCGTCCATTATCGTGATAAGAAAAGTAAAGGAAATGTGTCTAAGATTGGTGTCCATTGTGTAGCACTTGTAACAGTACCACATGACACACACATAGCCCGATGCACCAGATGAACTATGCACCTTTTTGGATACAACATATTTTGTCTTCTATTCAGTAGTCCCCACATTCCTTGTTTGCCTCTTTTGTTATAGAATGGTACACTTATTGGTTTGAATACAATACTTTAATCCCTTCATCCCCAGAGTATCAGCTTCTTGGAAGTGAGGATGCTCTGGCCTTTGGCATAGTTTCTATAGGGCAACTTATCAAGAAGCATCTTTACTGCCTTGTTGACAACCTCCTTATTCCATGTATGTTAGGGGATTGTGCCCAATCCCCTTAGTAACTACAAGGATAGCCTCACTTCATTTCTGGGCATAGCTTACCTCGAGGCCTTTATTCAAACCTTCTTACCTCAAGGTAACCACATGTTATTCATCTCCATTGAATGACTCATTCCACAGTAGGCACAGCCCAAGCCTTGAGGAAACCTCATGGCCTGGTCCATGCTCAATCTCCAGTAGTATAAAAGATAACCATTTGTACTTGATACTGTAGCTAGTTCTATGCAATTATACCAAGTAACAAGCAAACTGGTGAAAGACACTAAGGAAGTAAAAGCCTTAAAGAAGCAAGAAACCAAACAGCCAAGAATTTGCTCACAGAAGCTCGCTCACTACTTGGCTTAATGTTAACATCTTTTGATAGCTAGCTTGTATCTATGAGTACTTAAACCCAACCATTCATAGTTGCCACCTTAGTCCATCTGCCATGCAAATGACTGAGGTGAGCATCCTTCACATAAACTATACCAAACTCATACTTACCTATATGTAGTGATTGCTTTTAGGTAAATATCCAATATAGTCTGTCTGCCACACAAATGACTGAGTGATTGCTTTTACAGTGGTGGGTTTCAGCTGAGATGCAATGGTACATTTCCATAACGTGAGATGCAGCCACACTGTGCAGGCACAGTTACCCATTTTGGACTCATATTTCAGACACAGAGCTCCAGCTCACATCAGTGGATGTACATGGAATTTTACAACAGCATACATCGGAGATAGTTGCACTCACATGTAACATTGGAGCTAGTAAGTGGTACCAGTGACTAGTGCAAAATCAAATACAGATATTTGACAGGATCCAACCAAGGTGTCCACCCTGGATATATATTTCTGTCCGATACCGCTGACACCATTGGTGAAGAGAAACAACCCGAAACTAGTAACTACAGCTTCATTGCAGATTTCCGGTGGTGGTGAAAACTTCACTAAGGGATTGTGCTGACCAGTACCATTTGGTCCCACATTATGGTATCCATCACAAGTTTACCATGGTTGGAATAGAGGTTGCATCCACAAGGACCCATAGTATGGATTAACAGCTAAGTCTTGGATTGTAATTATTCTGTGAATGGTTGCCATAGTATGCATCATCATATTGTGCCTTGACATCAATATTGGAGAGGCTAACTGGCCTCATGCTATGGTGGCATAGTGAGAGCTCTATTCTGTGATATGGAAGCATGTTGAGGAAGACCTGAGGAGGAATGGTGTCTTAATCATCAAGGAAAGTCATTAAGGAGTGTACAAGGTAAAAGAAGAGTGTCTCACATCAGTTCATGGAGGATTGATCTCAACACCAGGATCTTGTGATGAGGCACTACTCAGTAGAGAGCTGCTGGTAATGGGGGTCGACAATCAGAAATTTCTCAGGGGTAGCCATCATAAAAAGGAGGGGTCTGATCTGCTCTCATTAATGAGATATTGTCCCTGGAGGATCGAAGGGTCTTGTCCATGGTCATCTGAATTGCTATAGCTATGCCTGGTGGGATTTGATGATCCAGAACCCTCAGCGAGTAGGGTATTACTGACAGGTGCAATGTAGAAATGTTAATATCAAACACTGAGCTGAGACAACTATGCCCCTTACCTGTTCTGGTCATCTTTCTTGCTGGGTGTTTGAGTGGCTTGGGCAGTCACACCCTCCATGGGGGCTTGATGGATTAATGGTAAATCGGAATCAGGATCTGTCTGACATGATGGCAACACAAGCAAGTCACAGAGGGGCCAGGATGTTGGGTAGGAACTCAAGAATTGTTGAAGAGATTGAATGATGATCTCTGCTGCAGGTTGGTCCTTCATTGGTGACCAGCAATCTTGGATCAGGTTCCAATGTGCATCATGTATTGCTCGGGATGCTGGTCATCCCAGTTTACAGCCTTTTGCCAACCATAAAATGACCATTGCACCTACTTGGACTTCTGACCATGACTGTTTACCTGACAACATCTGAACGAATAATGTCCAAATAGACCTGGCTTCACGTTCAATCAAACTCACCTGCAGGGCAATGCATCTGAAAGAGTATATATCACTCTTAGTTGTCCGAATGAACATTTCATCTGGATCAACTTGCTCTGGTGCAATCCAGCACAATGCACCTGGTCATGCAGTGGATCTTTGGAGATAAGCTAATGCCTCTGGAGTGTTTCCCACCAAAGAAGCATAGCCAAAATCAGCTAGGCGAGCAGTGCAGTCTCCATCAATAAGCACATTATTCTGGTTCATGCTTAGCAAGCATGATGCTGATGTTCTACCCTGACATACGCTGTTCAGGTCACCATGGACAATGGGAAAAGAATGTACTGTAGAGTGTCATTGTTTTCAGACTATGGAATGATGACGATGATGTACAATACTGCAACCCACTAGCAATATCCAATAGCTATCATATGGGATCAGAGAATGAGGAAGCAGATGGAATGGATGGACCCACAAGCTGGAGTCAGTGTTGCACAGTCATACCGTTTTCATACTTTGCTAGGAATTTGTGGAGAGATTCATTTGGCATCCATAATGATACCAACAACATTGTGCCATCCATCCCAAACCCATGCAATACCGAGGAAAGAAACAATGTTGTCGTGCTCCAGTCTCCTCCATATTCTGAGTTCTTGATGGAGCATCTACAAGGAAACTGTGAATACAATTAGTCACGACACAAATGATTACCTTGGCAGGTTTGCTTCCTCCATCACCTAGCATAAAATTGAATTGGAGGGCTTTTACTGCAACCTGTAAAAGGGTGTGATGACATAGATGCACCATGTACTGTGTCCAAACCTCCTTTGACTCCGAACCACCATGGTAACAATATTTATAGGCATCACCAAAAATTCCACCAGCAGAATACTGATCTTTGAATCTGACAAGATGGGGTGTCAGATCTGGTGGCAGAGGAACTTCAAGGCTGCTATCAATTTTTGGCCTAAGACTGAGAAAAGACATCTCATGAACGTCGTATAGTACAGTAAAGTTACATATCCGAAGCCAGACATTTGGCAATCACTTCACTATATGCAACAAAGCAGGGGTCAAGAGAAGGAGTACTGAGGATGCCAGACCATTGCCATATCATGATGTTGGAGATTCAGCCTCCCATAGTTAATATTTCTGTACATTTCCTTATTTAGTATGCTTGAATGCTGCACTACATGTTCACCTTGCATATACAGCTTCCTCCAATCTTCTTACTTGTGACTGGAGGTGAGCCCATACCACTCTACACTACACAGACTCATACTTACTCATTGTACCTAGTTCACTAAGCTCACTCGTTAGGTACAACAATACAGTCTTCTTACTTGCAACTGGAGTTCACTAAGCTCACTCATTAGGTCCGACTCTCATGCACGCTAACAGGTTATGAGCCCTACGTAGTGCAAAAAGGACCAAGAGACCCAGCGAAACAAACTTCATATTCATCGTTACAACCTCCAACTATTGTCACTCGTTTTCAACACTCATTAACTACTACCCATCCCTACCTGGTATTACCTGACAGTTCAAAACTATGTCGCAAGCACCATCTGAGTCACATGGCCATACCCCACCAGCTAGCACAGTTGGCTGCCTAGGCCCGGCGTCCTTTCCTACACCTTCATTTCCTAATGGATCAGATAGCAGTACCCATGTGACTGCAACAGGATGGAACTGCCAAGATGTGACAACATGTGCACCATGGAACTTACAGTTACCCTCTGGCAATATGGCGAGATCATGTGAGCCCTCTCCTGCGAGGCTCTGGCGTATGTGGCCAAGTATCATGGACGAAGGGACAGATGACGAAGAGGAGATACATTTTACGTTATAAAAGTCAATTGATCCATCGAAATTCATGCACCTATTCTGTATTAAACCAAAACTCACCTTGATCAACTATGCTATATGGACCAACGCTATTCTACATGCACTCCAGACTGTCTCGCTCCATGTCTACCTAGACCCTGACTTTACTGTGCCATGCGGTGACACACCAGACACAAAACACCAACCTGTATGCTGGCAAAAGGTGAATTTATTCGTCTGCTCGGTATTAACAGCAGCAATGACAGAGGAGAGACAAAATGAAATTGGTCATCTATCTATGGCAGTGGAGATATGGGCAGAGGCTTGTCGACTCTAGAGGCACAACAGCAACCGATTGGACATTGACAATAACAGTGCTTGTAACTACCTACTATACTGATGGCAAGGACACAACAGCACACATATCAAAAATGAAAATTTACTGTCACAATCTGCTTATGATGCAACGCGACATCAATGATGAACTATTTGCATGCTTTTTGTGTATATCCATGCCAGTGAGCTGGAACTATGTATTTGTGGCCCTACCAGAACGTTATACGTCTACAGAAGTCGAACAGCATATCCAAAACGAATATGGAGTACACATATTACAAGGGTCAAACACTATGCTACAAGCAGTCCAGAACAAAAAGAAATGATTCTGTGACAACTGCAAATCCCTGATGCACTGGACCAAAGATTGCTAGTCAAAACTGCAAGAACCAAAGTCGAAGAAATCTGAGGGACTAAGAATGAGAAGGACAAAACCAAAAAGTCTGAGAAACCAGTCCAAGGCAAAGGCAAAGCTAAGCCCTATAAATGGGCGAACCAAGCCATTGCTGAGGACATGGAAAACGAATCAGACAACAAACTGTCCGATAGCAATCTATCTGCATATCTTGCAACACGAGAAATGTCCCATTCTCATTTCGGCTGGATACTTAACAGCAGATCAACTAACCACATCTGCACTGACTGCTCAGTATTCACCACATTCACCCCAACAAATGATGTCATCAAGGGCATCGTGGAAAATGGCCCAACCTTACAAGTTCTCAGTGTTGGTACTGTACTTGTTAGAGTTTCCATACATGGCAGACAAGACCATACAATAAAACTACTCAATGGCAGCTACTGCCCCAATGCCCAAGACAACCTTCTGTTGGAAAGTCGGATGGACCAGTGCAGCATGGAAATTACAAAGCAGAATGGGCGACTTACAATCAAAAATCCAAAAGGTGAGACCATAATGGAAGGCTGCCTATGTGGTAACCTATATGAGATCAACAGTATAATTGCACCACCCACTGCACACTATAACGCTGCATTTTCCGCCCGCAAATCATCAAACTTGGATTTATGGCACACCCGCCTAGACCATATTAGTCTCAAGAGTCTACACTATCTCGAATGCCACAAACTCATAACTGGATTCAACCTACATGGAGACAGCGACCTCACACCCTGCAACAGCTGTGCAAAAGGCAAACATCACCACACCCCATTTTCTGTCACTGCCACTAATCATGCAAACAATATTCTCGAACGATTACACATGGACCTACAAGGCCCGTTTGACCAGTCAATCCAAGGGTACATTTACACCCTAGGCGTCATAGATGACTACAGTTGAAAAGGATGGAAAGAGTATCCAAAACACAAAGATGAAGCTCCCGTGCTCGTCAAAGCTCTTATCCAGCGACTTGAGACTTCAACTGACTGATGAGTCAAATATATATGCTCCGATCATGGAGGTGAATTTATTGACTCTAAACTACAGACCTACCTTCGTGAAAAAGATATTATACACAAAATGACTGCACCACATACACCTCAACAAAATGGTGTGGCCAAATGTTTCAATCAAACCATGCACGAAAGTGCACTTGCCATGCTTGAAGATGTTGAAATGTCATGTGGTTTTTGGCCTGAAGCACACGAGTATGCCAACTATGTATGCAATCGCAGCCCCACAAAAGCCTTCAACCATTCGACCCCCAATGGAACATTCTACGGCAAAACACCCAGCATGGCTGCACTACACATTTTTGGCTCCCACTGCCATGTCTGTATCCCACATGACCAACAATGCAAACTTGATGCCCACTCCCTCGATGGCATTTTTTGTGGTCTCAAACATCGATCCAAAGCCTACAAGGTCTGGGTACCTAGCAAGCGAAAATTTGTAGCCTCATGCGATGTCATTGTGTATGAGAAGGTACCAAAGGATGATGATGACGATGAACTACTTCCATCCACCACTCTCACGCAGGGGGTGCCTTCACCAACTGTCCCCGCTCAGTTTGAGGGGGTGTCTCCAGGTACTACCAACCTGACCGACAATACTGCCATTCAACCGTCACCATCACAACCACAATCTCCTCAACCTCAACTGCCAACTTCCAATCCAGTACCTATTCCGGATCCAGCATCATGTCAACCCCACCGATCCGAACGTATTACTTGCCTGTCCTGGAAAAAGGAAGCAGCAGATAAGCAAAGAGAAAAAGAGGAGAAGGAGAAAGCAAACCACAAAGCACAACGTGATACACGCAAAGTACAGCCACCAACCCCACCACTTGTCGAAGAACCTGAAATACTAGAATCGACACCTACTGGTAATGTAGCAAAACTAGCCTATGTTGCAGCGCACGGTGGAGACATCCCAAATAGCTACAAGGAGGCAATATCAGGTGAAAACACGGACCAATGGTGGAAGGCAATGCAGGACGAGATGGATATGCTAAGGAAAAGAGGAACTTGGAAGCTCATCGATCAATCAAAGGACCGCAAAGTCATAGGTTGCCACTGGGTCTACGTTATCAAGTATGGACCAAACAGTGACATACTATGCTACAAGGCCAGACTCATAGCACAAGGGTACTCCCAAATACCCAGTCTTGACTATAGTGACACATTTTCACCAACAGTCTGACTCAACTCACTTTGAATGATCCTCCACTATGCGGCAGTGCATGGTTGGTACCGCGGCCAAGATGACCTAACAGGCGCGTTCCTACATAGTAAAATCAACCACAAAATATATATGTGCCAACCTGACGGCTTCAATGACGGTAGTGAACGAGTAGCAGCCCTCCTACTTAGTCTATACGGAATCAAGCAAGGCTCACACTTGTGGAACAAGTACATGAATCAGCACCTAACAATGAATGGTTTCACTCGCCTACTCTCTGATTATGCCATCTATACTCACCAAACTGAAACTGGCTGGTTGATTACAGCTATCCATGTCAACAATGCCCTCACTGTTGCTAATATGAAACACATGCTTGCTGAGACTTGCGCCATACTCCATAAGCTATTTGAGATGAAGGAAGAAGATCCCAACTGGTTGATGAACTTCCAACTACTTGACAACCACAAATCATGCACAGTCACCATCTCACAAGCCAATTACATTGATACACTACTCAAATGGCATCGAATGGACTTGTGCACACTGGTATTTACACCCATGGAGCATGGCCTTCTACTGACAAAGAAGGACTGTCCAACCACAGATGACAAGAAGGCAGAAATGATGCAATTCCCATACAGAGAAATTCTCAGTGCCATTACCTGGCTCTCTGTCATATCCCATCCTGATCTCACGTTCACCACCAGCTATCTTGGACAGTACAGCACAAATCCTGGAAAGCCCCACTGAAAGGCACTACTACGTGTCCTACATTATCTACAGGGTACACGCAGACTCTCGCTTACACTCAGACAAGTCAGCAATGCTGATCCTGATATACTCACTGGCTACACTGATGCAAATTGGGCACGTGACATCGACGACTATCATTCATTCACCCTCGGCGACACTGTCATCTCATGGAACAGCAAAAAGCAGGCCACAGTCACGAACTCATTGACAGAAGCCGAGTACATCACAGCGGCGCACAGTGCCAAACATGCAGTGCCAACTCCTCGTCCATACAGGTATCACTGGAGAACCACCACCCTCCACGACAATATACATTGACAATACCGGCGCCATCTCGCTCGCCAAAGAACCACGATTCAATTCTCGTACATGTCACATACCCACACAGTACCATTTCATACGCAAACTAGTCGAAAACGAATCACTTACCATATTGCACATACCCACCACCGACATGCTTGCCGATGGATTCACCAAGCCACTCGCTGGTCCCGCTCATTCAATTCTCATTGATAGACTCTACCTACGCTCGGACTGAGGGGGTGTGTTGGAGATTCAGCCTCCCGTAGTTAATATTTCCGTACATTTCCTTATTTAGTACGCTCGGACGCTGCACTACATGTTCGCCTCGCGTACGCGGCTTCCTCCAGTCTTCTTACTTGCGACTGGAGG
>JBBPTE010000656.1:0-13821 GCA_038093935.1 Tylopilus cf. pallidocervicolor | reverse complement strand
AATGAGTCATCCGCAGTCAGATAACAAGTATATCAGCGAATGGCAATAAAGGAGCTTATCTATGACGTCATGTCTGACAAATCATGTAAGCGTAATAAGGCACCACGATTACTCATCTGGGCCTAGAACATCATGGTATGAATCATGATAAGATAATACCTGAAACCATGATGTCTCAACAATACCTGTCTGGACAAGGAGTTGGCGCAGCCACTCCGCTTGTTTGGCACCGTGCACCGCTGCGATGTACTCAGCTTCTGTCAATGAGGTCGTGACTGTGGCCTGCTTTTTGCTGTTCCACGAGATGACGGCGTTGCCAAGAGTGAATGTATAGCTGGAGGTGGAATGATAGTCATCGATGTCGTGTGCCCAATTTGCGTCGGTGTAGCCAGTGAGTATATCAGGATCAGCATTGCTGACTCGTCCGAGTGTAAGCGCGAGTCTGCGTGTACCCTGTAGATAATGTAGGACACGTAGTAGTGCCTTCCAGTGGGGCTTTCCAGGATTTGCGCTGTACTGTCTGAGGTAGCTGGCGGCAAACATGAGATCAGGACGGGATACGACGGAGAGCCAGGTAATGGCACCGAGAATTTCTCTGTACGGGAATTGTATCATTTCTGCCTTCTCGTCATCTGTGGTTGGACAGTCCTTCTTCGTCAGTAGAAGGCCATGCTCCATGGGTGTAGATACTGGCGTGCACGAGTCCATTCGATGCCGTTTGAGTAGCGTGTCAATGTAATTGGCTTGTGAGATGGTGACTGTGCGCGATTTGCAGTCGTCAAGTAGTTGGAAGTTCATCAACCAGTTGGGATCTTCTTCCTTCATCTTGAATAGTTTATGGAGTATGGCGCGAGTTTCGGCAAGCATGCATTTCGTGTTAGCAACAGTAAGGGCATTGTCGACATGGATAGCTGTAATCGACCGGCCAGTTTCAGTTTGGTGAGTATAGACGGCATAATCAGAGAGTAGGCGAGTGAAACCATTCGTTGTTAGGCGCTGATTCATGTACTTGTTCCACAAGTGTGAGCCTTGCTTGATTCTGTATAGACTGAGTAGGAGGGCTGCTACTCGTCCACTACCGTCATTGAAGCCATCAGGTTGGCGCATATATATTTTGTGGTCAATTTTACTATGTAGGAATGCACCTGTTACGTCGTCTTGGCCGCGGTACCATCTGTGCGCTGCCGCATAGTGGAGGATCATTCGAAGTGAGTCAAGTTGGACTGTTGGTGAAAATGTGTCGCTATAGTCAAGACCAGGTATTTGGGAGTACCCTTGTGCCACGAGTCTGGCCTTGTAGCGTAGTATGTCGCCGTTTGGTCCGTACTTGATAACGTAGACCCAGCGGCAACCTATGACTTTGTGGTCCTTTGGTCGATCGACGAGCTTCCAAGTTCCTCTTTTCCTTAGCATATCTATCTCATCCTGCATCGCCTTCCACCATTGGTCCGCATTTTCACCTGATATCGCCTCCTTGTAGCTATTTGGGATGTCTCTGCCGTGCGCTGCAATGTAGGCTAGTTTTGCTACATTACCAGTAGGTGTCGATTCTAGTATTTCGGGTTCTTCGACAAGTGGTGGGGTTGGTGGCTGTGCTTTGCGTGCGTCACATTGTGCTTTGCGGTTTGCTTTCTCCTTCTCCTCTTTTTCTCTTTGCTTATCTGCTGCTTCCTTTTTCCAGGATGGGCGAGTAATACGTTCGGATCGGCGGGGTTGACATGGTGCTGGATCCGGAATAGGTACTGGATTGGGAGTTGGCAGTTGAGATTGAGGAGATTGTGGTTGCGATGGTGACGGTTGAATGGCAGTGTTGTCGGTCAGGTTGATAGTACCTGGAGACACCCCCTCAAACCGAGCAGGGACAGTTGGTGAAGGCACCCCCTGCGTGAGAGCAGTGGGTGGAAGTAGTTCATCGTCATCGTCGTCCTTTGGTACCTTCTCGTACACAATGACATCGCGTGAGGCTACGAATTTTCGCTTGCTAGGTATCCAGACCTTGTAGGCTTTGGATTGACGTTCAAGACTGCAAAAAATGCCATCAAGGGAGTGGGCATCAAGTTTGCGTCGTTGGTCATGTGGGATATGGACATGGCAGCGGGAGCCAAAAATGTGTAGCACAGCCACGCTGGGTGTTTTGCTGTAGAACGTTCCATTGGGGGTCGAATGGTCGAGGGCTTTTGTGGGGCTGCGATTGCACACATAGTTGGCATACTCGTGTGCTTCAGGCCAAAAACTGTGTGACATTTCAACGTTTTTGAGCATGGCAAGTGCACTTTCGTGCGTGGTTTGATTGAAATGTTCGGCCATGCCATTTTGTTGAGATGTATGCGGCGCAGTCATTTTGTGTGTGATACCTTTTTCACAAAGGTAGGTCTGTAGTTTAGAGTTGATAAATTCGCCTCCACGATCAGAGCGTATATATTTGACTCGTCGGTCAGTTGAAGTCTCAAGTCGCTGGATAAGAGCTTTGATGAGCGCGGGAGCTTCATCTTTGTGTTTTAGATACTCTTTCCATCCTTTTCGACTGTAGTCATCTATGACGCCTAGGGTGTAAATGTACCCTTGGATTGACCGGTCGAACGGGCCTTGTAGGTCCATGTATAGTCGTTCGAGAATATTGTTTGCACGATTAGTGGCAGTGACAGGAAATGGGGCATGGTAATGTTTGCCCTTTGCACAGCTGTTGCAGGGTGCGAGGTCGCCGTCACCATGTAGGTCGAATCCAGTTACGAGTTTGTGGTGTTTGAGATAGTGTAGACTCTTGAGGCTAATATGGCCTAGGCAGGCGTGCCATAAATCCAAGTTTGATGATTTGCGGGCGGAAAATGCAGCATTATAGCGTGCAGTGGGTGGTGCGATTATACTGTTGATCTCGTATAGGTTACCACATAGGCGGCCTTCCATTATGGTCTCGCCTTTTGGATTTTTGATCGTAAGTCGCCCATTCCGCTTTGTAATTTCCATGCCGCGCTGGTTCATCTGGCTTTCCGACAGAAGGTTGTCTCGGGTGTTGGGGCAGTAGCTGACATTGAGTAATTTTATTGTATGGTCTTGTCTGCCATGTACGGAAACTCTAACGAGTACAGTACCGACACCGAGAACTTGTAAGGTTGGGCCATTTTTCACGATGCCCTTGATGACGTCGTTTGTCGGGGTGAATGTGGTGAACGCTGAGCGGTCGGTGCAGATGTGGTTAGTCGATCCGCTGTCGAGTATCCAGCCAAAATGGGAATGGGACATTTCTCGCGTTGCGAGATATGCAGATAGATCACTATCGGACGGTTTGTTGTCTGATTCGTTTTCCATATCCTCAGCGACGGCTTGGTTTGCCTGTTTATAGGGCTTAGCTTTGCCTTTGCCTTGGACTGGTTTCTCGGACTTTTTGGTTTTGTCCTTCTTGTCCTTAGTCCTTTCCTCAGATTTCTTCAACTTTGGTTCTCGTGGTTTTGACCAGCAGTCTTTGGTCCAGTGCGTCGGGGATTTGCAGTTGTCACAGAATCGTTTCTTTTTGTTCTGGAGTGCTTGTAGCATAGTGTTTGACCCTTGCGATGTGCGTACTCCATATTCGTCTCAGATATGCTGTTCGACTTCTGTAGACATGTAATGTTCTGGTAGGGCCACGAATACATAGTTCCAGCTCGCTGGCATGGATATACACAAAAAGCATGCAAATAGTTCGTCATCAATGTCACATTGCATCATAAGCAGATCGCGACAGTAAATTTTCATTTTTGATATGTGCGCTGTTGCGTCCTCGCCATCAGTGTAGTGGGTAGTTATGAGCGCCGTTATCGTCAATGTCCAATCAGTTGCTGTTGTGCCTCTATAGAGTCGACGAGCCTCTGCCCATATCTCCGCTGCCGTAGATAGATGACCGATTTCGTTTTGTCTCTCCTCTGTCATTGCTGTTGTTAATACCGAGCAGATGAATAAATTTGCCTTTGGCCAGCGTACGGGTTGGTGTTTTGTGTCTGGTGTGTCACCGCGTGGCATGGTAAAGTCAGGATCTAGATAGACGTGGAGCGAGACAGTCTGGAGCGCGCATAGAATAGCGTCGGTCCATATAGCATAGTTGGTCGAGGTGAGTTTCAGTTTAATACGGAATAGGTGCATGAATTTCGACGGATCGATTGACTTTTGTAATGTAAAATGTATCTCCTCTTTGTCATCTGTCCCTTCGTCCATGATACTTGGCGATGTATGCCAGAGCCTCGTAGGGGAGGGCTCGTGTGGTCTCGCCGTATTGCCAGTGGGTAACATTAAGTTCCGTGGTGCATGTGTTGTCGCATATCGGCAGTTCCGTCCTGTTGCAGTCGCATGGGTACTGCTATCTGATCCATCAGGAAAAGAAGGTGTAGGAAAGGACGCCGGGCCTAGACGGCCGACTGTGCTGGCTGGTGGGGTACGGCCGCGTGACTCAGATGGTGCTCGCGACATAGTTTGGACTGTCAGGTAATACCAGGTAGGGATGGGTAGTAGTTAACGAGTGTCGAAAACGAGTGACGATGGTTGGAGGTTGTAACGACGAATACGAAGTTTGTTTTGCCGGGTCTCTTGGTCCTTTTTGCACTACGCAGGGCTCATAACCTGTTAGCGTGTGCAAGAGTCGGACCTAACGAGTGAGCTTAGTGAACTCCAGTCGCAAGTAAGAAGACTGTATTATTGTACCTAACGAGTGAGCTTAGTGAACTAGGTACAGTGAGTAAGTATGAGTCCGTGTAGTGTAGAGCGGTACAGGCTCATCTCCAGTCGCAAGTAAGAAGACTGGAGGAAGCCGCGTACGCGAGGCGAACACGTAGTGTAGCGTCCGAGCGTACCAAATAAGGAAATGTACGAAAATATTAACTACGGGAGGCTGAATCTCCAACAGTGCTAGGATACAACATTCGATGTATACTAGTGTAGGGCGTAGACATCCCAGAGTAAATACACTTGAATGCTCAGAGACCCACATGGATGAACGGAAGCCAAGTGACAAACGACGCTCTGCCACTCACTCGGAGACGCTCAATAGCGTCGTGCAGTGCTCGTGCGGCCTCCCGATAATCCGGCGTTCTGCCGTTCTGAAATAGTTGCTTATAGACATCCCTTGCCACGTCGGGTGCAAGCTTATCACTAATCGACCACATTGTGCCAACGACTCCTCCGTATCCCGCAAACAACATCCCTGCTGCGACGTGAATGGCCTCGTCGGATAGACGCTCGTCGCCCATTGCCGTCTGGCATGCAGAGAGAAAGGCAAGTCCACCGCGTGGACGGGACAACGCGATGATGTCTCGTAGCTGCAACCGGCGTCCATCGGCAAGACAAAGTCCACTATCAATCGGATTGGCCGTGTCTTGGATCCCGTGGCACGCAAAATGGACCCAGTCCGCTTCTTTCATCAAGGAAAGTACCTCTTCAACCGTCCCAAGAGAGGATTCTGTAAGAATGGTGTGTCCTGAGGGTGAATTGTTAATTACGCCTCTGATGTGTCTCAATTCGGTGTCTACACCCGGAAGCTGGGGTAGGCCGTCTGAGGGTGGCTGGCGGACAACAAGGAGACGGAGACCCCTGCTGGGTACATCATCTGAGCCAGAAGATTGCTGATGAATAGCAAGATAGCGAGCATTGGTGCTAGGCATCATACCGATGTCGCGTGACAGCATCAGAACGCTGAGAGTAGGGACGTAGGATGAAATAACAAAGTCGGATACCTTGTCCCCAGTTTTCAAATGCTGAGCACCATATAAGCCAGCCGCATGGATAGGAAGAAACACAAAGGGGCCGGTTGGACACCAAAAAATGCGTCGTAATTCTCCTTCGGTCTGTTCGAAGATCCAAAAGGAAAGAATTAGCCATGACCCGAGTAAGAAGAGATCACCCACCGTGAAATCCAAAGCATCCAAAATTGGTTTGACGACGTTCATCCATAGGACGGACAAGAGAGACTCCCAGTTGACACCGGCTCGTGTTGCACGTTCACCCTCCCTGTCATCACCGCGAGCATGACCAAGCAATTTTTCCAGCATGTTCTGAAGACCCGAACATCGCTGGAAAGTGAAGTTAGGAAGGGGGACATGAAGGACACGATCGACATCGACAAGGACAATCAACGCATCACAGCGGTTCTCTGCGGCGTTGAGTATGACAACCGGTCCCGAGTGTGCTGAGGAACGAAGACGAGAAAACTCTTTGTGGAGGAGAAATCGCTCGAAACCAGGAAACTGTCGGATCTCCTGGAGCAGTGTATCGCGCTCGATCGCAAGCATGCGATGTTTGTCGGCCTCTGAACTCAGGGACTCCTGCACATCATTCACTGTGCGTTTAGACTTGTTTGATGTTAAGAATGTCAATCTTTCTTCAGTCGCGCTAGCTTGCTCTAACGCGGCAGAGAGTTCCTGAAGTCTACGCGCATGATCTGGATGATCATTTGACAACTCCTCATAAGTGCTGCGAAGCTGGAAGAGATCACCCCAAACGATCGAGCGTCCTTGTTCCAACCATTCAACAGCTTTCTCTAGGAATCCAAAATCCAGAGCTACGGCTGCTGCTTCTCGTACCACATTGGCACCCTGCGCAAGTTCTGCGTACCTGCGTGTGAGAGAAAGGCCAATCCATGCGAGTTGAGGAAGGAGGCCAACGGCAATAGAACATGCATGAAGCAGAGAGTGATGGCGTACACGCTGAGTACAGGATATCCATTGTCGTGATGCACGAAATCGAAGGCTAATGGGCCCAGTGGGAGCGGATGCAGCACGCGAATAGAGAGAAATAGCTTGCTCGAGGTCACCCGGATCACCATTGCGCTCGAAGCGTGCTCTGATGGAATTGCCAAATTTGTAAAGACAGCTGGGTTTATGAGGATGACCATCAGGGGTGATGTCGACAGCACACTGGTGCCTTGATATTGCGTCTTCAAGATCACATAACTGCCCAAGACGATCAAAACGAACCAAAAAGGAGTCCCCTAGGTTGCGAAGGCGGTCACTCTTGTCGGGGTGACTATCGGGTGCAAGGTCGACAGCATCCCTGTATCTCAAAATGGCGTCTTCGAGGTCTCGCAACTCTCCAAGATGCCAGAAACGAGCCATGAAGGAGTTTCCGAGATTATTTAGAAAAATAGGGAGGGAAGGGTGATCATGAGGAACGTGGTCAACAACACCCCTGAGCATCGTGATTGCGTTCTCGAGGTCGCTCTGTTCACAAATATGCTTGAAACGGGTAATTAAAGAACATCCCAAGTTGCTGAGACAGGCAGGCTTGTGAGGGTGAGAACGAGGCATGAGGTTAACGGCATTACTAAGCGCTGAAATCGTGTCGTCGAGGTCACTTGGTTCCCCGAGGAGCTCAAAACGACCTTTGAAAGAGTTTCCAAGGTTATTAAGGAGCATGGGCTTCTTGGGGTGGCCATGAGGGATAAGGTTAACAGCAACCTTCCGTTTTGAAATTGCTTCCTCAAGATCACTGAGTGTCCCAAAGCGCTCGAAACGAGCCAAGAAGCAGTTGCCGAGATTATCAAGGAGAGCAGGTTTTTCGGGATGATTATGTGGGATGATGTCAACAGCTTCGCTGAGCCTCGAAATCGCAGTCTCGAGGTCACCCAGATCCCCAAGACGCTGGAAACGTGTCAAAAGGCGCATGCCAAGATTACTAAGGCGAGCAGGCCTTTGAGCGTGATCGACTGGGGTGAGATCGACAACATCCATCTGCCCCACAATTGCATCCTCGAGGTCGCTCGGCTCTCCAAAGCTCTCGTAACAGGCAAACAATGATAAGGTAAGGGAATCAAGGCAGTTGGGCTTGGATAGGTGATTGCGAGGGGTTATGTCAACGGCCTCCCTGAGCATGAAAATTGCATCCTCAACGTCACGCCGCTCCCCAGAACGGGCAAGCAATGATTGGATGAGAGCATTAAGATATTTAGGCTTGTCAGGGTGACCACGGGGAGTCATGTCAACGGTGTTCCTAAGCATAAAAGCTGCATCCTCAATGTCCCCCTGCCCTCCGAGATATTCGAAACGAATGAAAAGGGAGTCGCCGAGGTTGTATAGACATGCAAGTTTGTGAGGGTGAACACGAGGGATAAGCTCAACAGCTTTTCTGAGGGCTGAAATTGCATCATCAAGGTCAGTGAGATTCCCGAGCCAGTGGAAACGAGCACGCAGAGAACTGCCTAAATTGCTTAGACAGCTAGGCTTGTCAGGGTGACTAGATGGGGTAAGGTCGACAGCCTCCTTGTGCCTTGAAATGGCGTCATCGAGGTCAATCAGCTCCCCACTGGACTCGAAACGAACTTTGAGAAAGTTGCCAAGGTTGTTAAGATAGGTGGGCTTGCAAAAATGACTGTCAGGAGTGAGGTCAACAACATTCTTTTGCCCCGAAATTGCATCTTCAAGGTCACTCAACCCTCCGAGCTGTTGGAAACGCGTAAAAAGGGAGTTGGCGAAGTTATTAAGAAAGCCAGGCCTGTTAGGATGACCAAGAGGAGTGAGGTGAACAGCGTCTCTGTACCTCGAGATAGCATTATCTAGGTCGCTCAGCTCTCCTAAGCGCTCGAAACGAGTAAGGAGGGCACTGCCGAGGTTGCTATACCGGGAAGTCTTCTGAGGGTCATCGTGAGGAATGAGGTCAACTGCGTCCCTGAGCATCGAAATGGCACACTCAATGTCGCTCAGTTTCCCGAGGAGCTTGAATCGCTGAAATAAGGCTATGCCGAGATTCGCCAATCCTGTGCGGTACTGATCATCCAATGGTGGAGTAGACAGTTTCTCGAAAATTGCGATTGCTCGCTGTAGGTCGTCTATATCACCGTACCGGTTGAAGTGGAGTAGCAGTTGGAATGCTGATGTCCATGGGTTCTCGTCTGCTGAGTGTGGTCCTGATTCCATGCTCCCGTCCTTTTCCGTTGCAGTAACTGAGGAAACGTTCATGCGCACGGCGTTGGGACTGGTCACGGGAATCAGAGGTATCCCACTTACCACCATCCTGATTCGGTGCACATTCAGGGGAGTCTTCAGTAACGGCGGGATTTTGTATACCCTCCTGCATGGCTTGTCAGTGTACAAACTAGTACCTGGGGATCAAAACCCACACTCAGCGTGCCGGCAGTAGACAGCGAACCAGTCCCTGATTTATGTCGAGTTCGTTCATCTGTGATACTCGATGGCTTGTCCATGGCTGCTTAGACCAAGAAAGTGAGCGATGTCAGTTACGCGCGCGATGCACCCTGTCCGATAACTGATTGGTGGGAAAGTGTACAAACAAATAAAATGGGCAGGCTCAGTCAACTTGAGCCCAACGGCACGCCTCTACTACCATCCGACTGTAATGATTTTCCAATTCAAAACGCACCATCTCGAGCATCGACATGATATGCTAGATTGACAGATAGAAAAATATTCGGTAGATAACCAACGCAGCAGAAGAGCCCTCACCTTTCACGACTTCGTGGCCGCGACCTGGCGGCGAACGTGAATTCACAGCTCAGCAGGGAAGAAATTTGGAGCAAGAGTGATTATCCGGGCAGATTTTCGGAGGTCGCAACCAGGGATTGAGATGTAAGAGACAGAGGGGAGGCTGCGTTGCTCGCTAACAAGTAGCATGTCACCCCGGCCGTTGCACCGATGACCCCATACAGGTACATAAAGGTACAATAATCTAACTTGGGACCAACTCCTGTGGAAAAAGACACTGAACTTGCTGTGGACGCCATAAGTCGGAGTCTGCTACTTATTTTGCTCCATGCTTCATTGAATCCAGTTCTAAGCTTTGACCAACAATGACGAGTAGTTTCAACAAGAATCAACAGCTACAACCTGAAATGAGGGCACTCAGTGGCAGTCTCACTATGGTTTTGAATACCAGTGCCCAGCTTATCAACTTCTGATACATTTTGCAGGATGGTGTGCAGGCGCCCGACACCTCTGATTCCAACAGCAAATATTCGGGGCAGGAGCAAGAAAGGATGGATGGACTTAGAGCCAGAAATCACCTACAGGATGTGCCTTCGGGTTCCTCAAGCTCTGCGACGTCCACCGAAGAAAATGGAGAAATGGCAATCACGAGTATGGAACTGGTTTCTTTATGCGCTTCCAAGCACAAATAATGAGGTAGATATCCGAGCAACCGACCTCTCTCTCGGCCTTGGGCGAATTCCTGCCGGTTTTTATGCTGTGGTGCATCACAATGGCTTCAAATGGAGGACTGAAACCAAGCGTTCTTCAGTGCATGACGACACTATTGAATGGGATGAGTTGATTCCAATGTGAGATTCCGATTGCCAATTTGCGTTAACTTTAATGGAGCTTGCAGATCGTCTGATCTGTCGGTCATGGTTTGTCTTGAAGTATACGCCTCTTTCGAATTTCAACCCGTTTTAGGCAATGGGTTGCGGCTGCGAAAGCTAACCATTAGCGTGACACAACTTATGGATTGCAGTATGAATAACGTTCGTGAGTGAGACAGAGTTTCACAGAACGAACTGGGTATTCACATCATAGTAGCATTTTTCTTCTTCCCGAAAGAGGGGGAAGTCATATCTCCGTGTTCATCCATTTCGGTGACTGTCAAACTACGGAAGTGGAGTACAAGCGATTCTTCCATCTCGAGGCTCCTTGCTACTCGTTGCGTAAGTAGTCAATTTGGGTTTACATGAACCTTTGTTGACCAGTGTATATCCGCAGTTAATCACGCAATCGCGAGGGGAGCTAGAAGAGGCGACAGACAAGGGTCACGATGCCCTCTCGCTTTACCAGACTCGCGGGGGACGCCAAAATCTAGAGCGTTCTATTAGAGAGTTTGAACATGCGCTCAGCACATGCCCCTTAGACCACCCTTGTCGTGCGGCCGCTCAAACAAACCTCGCGATAGCCAAGTTCATCAATTGTCAGGCTAAGGAAACGGAAACCTCCCTCGAAGAACCTCTTGCCTTGTATTGTTGCGCACTTGCTGGGCGTCCTGTTGGTCACCTTGACCGACCCTCTACGTTACTTCAACTGGCCATGGTGTATCTTGAAAGGCAGGGAGATGAAGTTGAAATGGTGCGGGCTCAGGCATTGTCGCATGAAGCGTTGATGCTCGAGACTGCAGAGAGACATGAAGACCGAGCCACGATTGCTGGGTACTGGCAGCGTGCAGGACGTATAATGAAGTCTATTCAAGCCGGTGGTCAATCATTTGTAGAGCAGCTTTCGATTGCATGCTCAACAAACGGGGGTCCGTGGATTTCGGGTGTCCGGTCGTTACACCGCTTCAAACAGTCTGGTGACCTGGCGGACCTGCAACAGGCAATCTCGCTTTTAGGAGATTCACTTAGGTTTGCTTCGGTTCGGGATCATAGGTATCTTGCAGGACTATTGAATCTCGGCGCGGCATTGTCGGATCGATTCCATCACCTTGGGGAGCTGTGTGACCTCGAGGAAGCCATCTCAAGGAAGATGGATACTGTCAAGCTCATGCCTCATGGTCACCCAGATAGGCCAAACGGTCTGGACAGCCTTGGCAGCTCCTTTCTCACTCGTTTCGATAACCTCGGGGAGCCAAGTGACCTCGAGGAAGGGATTTCAAGGTTAAGGGACGTTGATGACCTTACTTCTCCTAGTCACCCTGACAAGCCACGTTGTCTGAGCAACCTTGGAAACTCTTTGCTCACTCGTTTTGACCACCTCGGGGAGCTTTGTGACATTGAGGAAGCTATTTCGACGCACAAGGAAGCCGTGGATCTCACACCACATCATCACCCCCAACAAGCCGCTCGTTTGAACGGTCTTGGCACTTCCTTTCTTGCTCGTTTCGAGCGATTCGGTCAACTGGACGATCTTGAAGAAGCCATTTCCAGATTCAGGGATGCTGTTGACCTCATACCGCATGGTCACCCTGAAAAGTCAAATTATCTGAATAACCTCGGCTGCTCCTTCCTCACTCGTTTCGACAACCTCGGGGAGCTAAGTGATCTTGAGGAAGCGGCCTCAAGGTTGAAAGATGCTGATGATATCACTCCTCGTGATCACCCCCTCAAGGCACGCCGCTTCAGCAATCTTGGTAACTGTTTCAGAGCGCGTTTTGACCGCCTCGGGGAGCTCGGCGACCTTCAGGAAATGATTTCCAGATTCAGGGATGTTGATGACCTCATCCCTCATAGTCACCCCAACAAGCCAGGTTATCTAGGAAATCTTGGTAATTCCTTACTTATTCGCTTCCGCCACTTCGGGGAGCAGAGCGACCTCGAAGAGGCGATTTTGAAGTTCAAATGTGCTGAAAATTTGACACCGCGTGATCACCTTGACAGACTTCGCTGTCTGAATGGCATTGGCGAGTCTTTCCTCACTCGTTTTGATCGCTTTGGGGAGCTGAGTGATCTCGAGGAAGCGATATCAAAGCTGAGCGACGCAAATGCTCTTATCACTCATGATCACCTTCAGAAGCCTACCATTCTTCACGGCCTCGGAACCTGCTTTCTCTTTCGTTTCCATCGCTCTGGGGAGCTGAGAGACCTCGAAGATGCAATTTCAATGTTCAGGGATGCTAACGACTTCACTCCTCTTGGTCACCCTGACAAGCCAAACTGTTTGAACAACCTTGCTCACTCCCTCCTTTCTCGCTTTGGGCACTCGGAAGAGCTCAGGGACCTCGAAGAAGCCATTTCAAGATTCAGGGATGCCAATGACCTTACTCCTCATGGTCACCCGAACAAGCCCGTCCGTCTGAACAACCTTGCTGAGGCCCTCATACCCCGTTTTTGGCGCTTCAGGGAGCCAAGCGACCTTGAAGAAGCGATTTCCTTGTATTCGTATTGTGCCTCTACCTCCACTGGCCTCATTACTATTCGGTTCAGTGCATCGCAGGATTGGATATTATGTGCTCGGCATATACACCATCACTCCCTCCTGCATGCATATTCTGTTGCCATTGGTCTTCTTCCTCAACTTGCATGGACAGGCCTACCACTTACACAGCGCTATCACGAACTCATCCGAGGTGCCGACGTGGTCCGCGAGGCAGCGGCTGCAGCTCTAGACTTGGGACTCCTGGAAACTGCTGTAGAGTTTCTCGAGCAAGGACGTTCGATCGTTTGGGGTGAACTGTATCAACTTCGCAGCCCCTATGAAGACCTATCTTCTGTCCATCCAGATCACGCCCGTAGACTGCAGGAACTGTCTATCGCACTAGAGCGTGCTGGTGCTGTGCACGAAAAATTCTTGTCCTCACCCTTGGAGCAGGCAACAAGCACAAAAGCACGTACAACGGAGTCCTTGCAAAGAGTGGCTGACAAACACCATATGCTTGCCATCGAGCGAAATAGACTACTACAGGAAATTCGGAAGTTACCCGGTTTCGAGCGATTCCTACTTCACAAGGAGTTCTCTCAGCTCCGTGCTTCAGCACATTCTGGACCGGTCGTCCTCCTCAATGCCGCAGAAAGCCGTTGCGATGCGTTGATCGTTCTCACCGACGTGGAACATGTAATTCACGTTCCACTTCCCAACTTTACTTTCCAGCGATCCGCGGGTCTTCAGAACATGCTGAAAGATTTGCTGGGTCACGCTCGCGCCATACCCTCTGACGAAAGGGTCGGGAATCGTGCCACGCGTGGCAGCGTCAGCTGGGAGTCTCTCTTATCCATCCTGTGGACCAGCGTCGTCAAACCAGTCCTGAACGCCCTGGCCATCTCAGTACGTCATGTCCTGTCCCCTGAATTCACAATTCATTCATTACTCTGCGTCCCCGAGTAGACTCCAGGGGACCTATCGCGCATCTTTTGGTGTCCAACTGGACCCTTTGTCTTTCTCCCTATCCATGCCGCAGGTTTGTATGGAACCGAATATTCACAACCGGGACACA
>JBBPTE010000654.1:0-13871 GCA_038093935.1 Tylopilus cf. pallidocervicolor | reverse complement strand
GTTTTGCGTGGCGGCGGCGTAACTTCTTGGTGAGAATAGGTTTCTTGGGGGAGATCTCGGGAGATGAACTCTTCCCAAAAGGGGAGAGAGTCCCGTAGATTGTTGGATCAGAGACGGTTGGCGTGGCAGGGTTCTTTGGATTCGTGGAGGAGGGAACGTAGTAGGGAGAGCGGGCATCTCTGGCGGTGGCATTCTTGAGTCTGGGTGGCGACTCATGTATTCGTGCCAGATGATGTAGTTGTGTCAGAACTCATTATATTTTCGTTCCATGTCGTTATAGACCGCGTTAAAATCTAACGGGTCAGGAGAGTAGGTAGGACGAGGAGTGGTTGGTGTTTCTGGTGTTGATCCGTTAGGGGATCCGGCGGGGGTTGGGTCTTGTGGAGCCCATACATTGGTAGAGAGGGTAACTCGTTCCGACATAATGATTGTGTTATGGAGCGCAAAGCAGCTACTACGTAACTAAGTGGTAATACGCGTTGTAGGAGGGTACACCGAAAGGGTTCCCACACTCCTACTGAATGCGATGGGTAGTGGAGGTAAAGAAAATCAAGAACGGAGCAAGGGCTCAACGTTCAAGGCGATGAAAAGGTCGGGGATGGTGAGGAAAGGAGGTTGGATCCTGGTCTGCGGGCAGCTGAAATAAAGGGGGAGTGGAACCGGATACGCCTGGCTACGGCGACTGGATACTCCCAGCGAGAGATGTGACGATAGCTGTATTCACGCGAACAGCACTCGGTTATCGGTACCAAGTTACGTGGCAGCCTCTAGCGCTCTGCCAATACGCCCCTGGTGCACTATGGGGAAGCAACGTTATCCTTATTTAATGTACCCACGCACTGGTTGCCCTCGGTATTTCACGAGAGTCCTGGTAACGTATTGGATACGACGCCGGACGAGCGTATGACTAGCAGTGGGCCAGGTTGCTTTCCCGAGTACGTCACGTGTACAAGTGTGTCTCCCTTAACCCTAGGATCCGGGTGTAAGATTCTGCCTTTGACTAGAGCGTCGCTGGCTCGACGGCAGCCTTTCAATACAGGACCGTCTGCCTTGTGCAACGATGGTCGCGAGCAAGAATATGAAGCGGTATAGAAGTAGAGTGGTGCGAGCAAAGAGGATGAGGTAGAGCGATGAGTTTCGGAATAATGTCAGAGACGATCACAAGCGGTGGCTCTAAGTGAACCCCAATGCTCGCAATAAATGACTATTCCGAAACTGGGGACTATGTACACAGTTGAGACTACTTATATACTACTGTACTGTGGCTATGCTGCTGCGATAGAACATTGTGATATGGAACGTTATGGAAGAATGCTCATGTGAGTAGAATGTGGTGAAGAGATTGAAGAGGTGAAAATGTTCCTTTCAATTTATATCTTGACGGCCCGTGCAGTTTGGTTCTGTGCTACGAATTTTCAGCAGCGGCGCATGACTATCATTGAACCAGTGCATCACTGATTTCCTCCAGCGCGTTACAATGTGTCGTACAATCGAGATTGACCATATTCCTTCAACGAGTCACTTGTCCAGCACATCGTCGTGCTCTTATCTCGACTTGACCATTCCACCATCGGCAAATACCAAGGATGAGCTGGCCACCTTCGACGTCGTACCATCTGGCACTCGTTTCTAATCCAATTTACAATACCTCTTAGACATCGAAGCACACGAATAACTGGGATTTACGATAGATAAGATCTTATGTTCCAAACGGAATCGTCACCTTCAAGCTATCAGACGAGTAAGTTCTTTAAACATGGACTCAAATGCGAGTTGGCGACAAACTAGAGCCTGATTCCTATCGGTACTAAACGATGGCCAGCTTATAGGTCGCTGATACCTGGCAGGCCATGAAAGGCGAAGATATTCTGCAACAGGATCCTTTGGACGGGACCTGGACCCAACGGAAAGCAGGCTAGTGAAAGGTTTGACTTCCGCTCTACTCACCGTCAAGTCATCACGGGATTCAATGGCACGGCATGAAACTTCATGCGCGGGATTTGTATGCAAGGCGGGGAGTCACAGGCCGTCGGTTTGCTTGCTCGTCCGTCTGGCACCCCCTCTCCGAGGATCAGGGTCGGACTGCGCGTAGAGCGCATACAGTACGAGTAGAGGCGGGCAGGGAGGCGGGATGGATAGCAGTTTTGAGCGGCAAAAGCTCGCGTCAGGGGGGTTACCGCTAAACCGACCGCCGTCCTTCCGAGTCCGCTTTAAGCCCGGTCGACGGAGTTGGTCGGTCCTGGAGGTGCGCTGGGGTGTAGAGCGAGGTACCCATGCTCGAGGAGGGCACGACCCCGGATAGATCGGTTGCGTGACGGGATGAACAAGCGGGGGGCAGGACTTCCAGCCCAGCGGTATAAACGCCAGACACACGACGTGGCAATCTCCCGGGCGTGGTGTGTGCAAATGAGGCCTTTTTCGGTGCCTTGCGGTTCCTCACTGGGCACGTGCCCACCGTGAGATCCGCTTCTTGCCATCCGTAGTAGGATTCGACGAGTGACACAGAAGTTGGTTCGGGAGAAAAGCTCTCCAGTCCCCTGGCGGTGGTCTGATATGCAGCTCGTGAGTATTACTTTGGGATTAATGCGCGAGTGAGCACTAACCAACATGCACAGGCTGTTAGATGATAGTACGTGAGGGGTCATCTGTGTTATAGTACTGGTGGTGTCGCGGACCAATCTTGGCCACGGCCAGAGCTCGAAGATTGGCGCAACACCTGTGTTGAAAGCCGACCTTATCCCGGCACGGCGCGGAAACGAGACAGGATTCGTGCGCATAGACCCATGGTTCGAGGCATTGCGCAATGATCCACACTTCTCGTTCGGGACTGGTGGGTCGATCCACTTGCGTAGAATGACGGAAACATGTCATGATCGTTGCCATATGTTGCTAGCTTGCATGAACGTTCGGATACGTTGGGTCCTTCCTCAATGATGCGTAGTCGAGATGCTGATCCAAAACAGTCTATTATGGTGTAACGGCTCTCATGAAATACGGACGATAACGATGCACCTGTTTCTATGGTAGCTATGTGTCCTCTAGGCTTGCTGGTGGGTTTCGCAACACAGAACCTAACCAAACAATCCGCTTGACGTTCTTTACATGATGTACACAAGAGACCTCGAAGAATATTGAATAAATATACGAGCCACCATTCAAAGCACAACCATTGTTTCTTCCAGCTCCCTTTGCAAACTCGGCCCTGCTCAAACCTGATATGCACAATCTCCCAGCCCTTTGAATTGAATTCCGCCTGACTCAGAGCTCTCTGTGCCACCCTCCGCCATGCCAGTCCCATCTCTCGACCCTCCGGGTTGAAACCCCTCCGAGATCTCGGCATCACCCTCCGCCAATTGCTCTTCATCCTGCTTCGGGTTGACTCCTGCAAACTCGATTGCGGACACGACTGCGTTCGCGTTGGCATCGACTTGTGATATCATACCAAATCCGGAGTCAATTCCCCCCCAGCGACCACGGAGGTCCTTGTCATACAGCTCCCGCACGCTAATGATGAACCGAGGCATCATGCGGGGCACCATTACGTTGACAATATCTCCAAGGTAAATTAGGACACTGTCGGCTCCTACTGTTGTATTTTCAAGTAGAATAATAATGTTTAGAGACACGAGTCTAGAAATGCATCCAAATTGTTAGCCTTTTTGTGTAGAGGTTAGAGAGCAAGAAGCATACACAATGAAATAAAGAAGTCCATCTTCCATGAGTCTTTGCATGTACTTGTTAGGTTGCCATTGCCTGGTAGCCTTGTACATGTCAACAGACTGTTTCAAGGTCTGGATGGCAGCAAGCATCAAGAGCATGATGCTAAGAGCCAGCCTCAGGACTATATCACACAAGTGGGAGGTCAGAAGTGTTGAGATGCCCACAGTCTCACTGCAAAATGAGAAATTAGCAAGTTGAGAAATTGAGACTAAGGAAATGGCAAAGAGGTGAGATTTCAGTGTCACCAGTAGTTAAATTTAACACATACTCGAGATATAGTGGTTACTTAGATCAGCATAGATACCTGTAAAAATGAATGAAACAAAAACCTGTGATATATAGATAAACAAGAGAACATAAAGAATCAATTTGGATTGATTCCACATTGCATACACCCTTAGGATCATCACAACTATAATTTGAAAGCATGATTAAAAAGAGTAGCATTATAGAAGGAAGTAACTTACAGTCAGTGGCAGCAAAAAATATTGGATATTCCCATGCACATATATAATAGAGTACAACACCTTTGAAGGATCCATGCCTTGTTTACTTCACAAGGATAGTAAATCAATGTGCTTACAGCTAAGAAAAACCATTGTTAATGAAGCTGACAATAGAATTTATAACACTTGCATCTACCAAAATTTGTAAACATTATGAACAAGGCATTACTGCATGTAAAGTGGAAACTTACATTCATGATACCAGGCACAAAGATACTACCCCCTGGAAGTGCATTTATCAGCTTTATCAATCTCAGGTTTTTCAAGCTGACTCAAAACATACAAAGACTAAAAAGACTTGGGGAAAGTTTTATTAGATAATTATCATGTATTTTAGCAGTAGTGAGCTTACATAATATTGGAGAGACCAATGTAGCAAACCTTTGTAATCACTGATTAGAACATATAAAGTAGAGTGACTATGAAAGGACAATACAGACCAAGACATATATTGTGGAGACCCATGTCCAGGATCTGCACTGTGCAAATGTAAGAACCTCATTCTCATTTGATAATTGTTGATACCTTACCCAAATATAATCTACCTTTAGGATATTGTCAGCTGACAAACAAAATATAGGGAAATATACAGTGCCTCTTTTGAAAAGGTAAGGACTACAATGGTAAAATGGCAGCAATCATGTTAGTTTGATATGGGGATCACACATAAATACCTACATACCATAGTCATATGTGACAACAGTGACAAGCACAACTCCATTAGTCTATATGATTGATCAATGACCAAATGTATATATAAATTTCCATACCTGAAATATAGTTACTGAGCTGGAAAGCCTCCAAGGCAGACAGCAAGTCAGAGGACATATGAGATTCAAGATAAACAACACAATGTATGACTGAGTGAACTGAGGGAGGGGAGTCACACTGGATAGTTTTCCTGGGAGTCCCTCACAGTTATATCTCCTACTGTGGCATTCATGTCATATTGTCACCCATTTGGCAATTTTGTACAAATGATGGAGGCAGCATACAACGATTGAAGGCACAGCAAGAGTAACATTGTTTGCATGGAGACAAACTTGCTGTGAGTACTGCATGGGATGAAAATCAGTGGTCAACAGTTATCGAGTTTATCCAGGATCATGAACACTTCACCTCCATTGGACACAAGATCCTCTGAAGTTGTATCGGATTCCATTTCCAGTGCATCAATCACTCTAGGGTGCTTCGAATCCCAGTACGTCGTGACTGCCCACCTATGCGTCAACACTTATCCAGTCCTAACATAGAGTCCAGCCGGAAGATTAATGAACGGGTTTTCAAGTAATGCGCGATGCAAATTACCCATAAAATTGTGTGGTGACTTGGAAAATCAGCAACGCGCTGCCACCATCCATCATATCTGAAATATGGCCATGGACGTAGAAGGGAGAATGAGGAAAATCACCCTAGCCACTACATCCTCCGGCGGTAATTGGCATTGTGATCGTCAATCAGCATTTTTGGGCAGTGCGAACCAAAATTGTAATAGTGAAGCAGTGAAATGGCGCCGAATGCTTCTTAGATGTGATGACTTTGTCAGTCGAAGCGTTGGAAGCTGACGGTCGCCAAGATGACCATCTCAGTACTGGCATCTGCGAAAGGTGAAACGAATCAGAGAATGATATCAAACTCGCAAATAAACAGAAGCGTTGAGATGATCTCCGTTCCCTTCATACCTTGAATGAACGTGAAGTATGGGCGACGTACCGTAGGCAGTGGTAAAGAGTCGTAGGTCCGACGAGAATATCTGATGGAATGCCTCAGAAGTTCAATGTCCAGTATTAATAACAAATGAACTGCTCACGATGTGCTGTAGTGCACAGCAGCAAACCGTAGATACATAGCAAAATACATACTGAACACAAATTTGTACGATAAGCCAATACCAAATCGCAATTGATGTAGATATCGTTCTCCTGGTGTTTTGAGGATTGATGTTTGGGAACAGGGTCGAATGCAGCGGCAGGTGTGGTGTACAGGAGCAAACGCGTCAAGACGTGGCAAGTATGTAGCGAGTGCTCGCTAAACAGCAGGACGTCCAGGACGTTAAGTTTCGGTGTGGGAGTCCATCTGAGGTCAGTCATGAAAGACAATCCTGCTCATCCGATTCGCTATCTGCGCATCCCAAATGTCGAGCTGCGCTCGCCTTGATCCACTCAAGTACCTCGAGTGGTCTACCTTTGGGTGTCTTTGCGCGAGAAGTTAGCTTCGTAGCTAGTTTCTCGCGTTGTACATCTGGCCTGTCCTTGGCACTCGACTTGATCGTGCGTTCGCACCTCTTGTTGGACTGGTTCTCCTTCAACTTTTGGGATGAGGCGTGAGGAGCACTGTGCACATGATTGTCAATACGAATGGACCATCGTGCGACATGCTCAAAAACGCACCCCTACTCCGAGAATCTGACAACCTTCCGAGGCCGGTCATCGTAATTGTCTTCCTCTTTTCTACGTTTCTCAGGTTTCGAAATGCGCACAGGAGGTCGGTTGTCAGTCTTCTTCCTCTGCTTCAATAATGTCGTCGTCGGGATCAGCATTACCTATCCCTTCCCCTTGCCCTCGCCAGTAGCCTTAATGTTTCGTCCGTTTTTGATTTCTATGGTTGGACGAGGCGGGGGCTCGGGATCAGGCCGAGGCTAAATGACGGGTTTAAACTCACCAAACGTCAAGTCCACAGCCTTTCCCTTCTCGGCGGGAGGTGGTGCGACATCGTCCTCGTCCTCGTCCTCGTCGCGCGGTGTCAACCGTTTCTTCGTATGTCTTGGGACATTTCTCATCCTGCGCCTTCTTCACCAAGTTCCCTGCACCAACAATCCGTTCTGTCTTGACGCTCGTAGTGGTCTTTGTACCGGATGTGTTCGAGTCGTCTACACGGTATATAGCCCGTCTTCTGAAAATTGGCGCGTCATCGTCGTCCGTTTCGCTGTCATCTTCCTATAGCCCTCTTAGGATTAGCTTTAGCTTTATGGGGGACTCGACGACCGTTTGATCGTCATCTGTATGCGCATATATAAGCACACAAAGTGCCGGGGATCATTGAGTACATACCCAAGTCGAATGCTTCCACTTCCTTTGCGTGTTTTGTTTTTTTCTTTGGACTTGACCTTTGGTTTTGGTTTTGGCTTCGGTTTCGGTTCACCGTCCGCGGTAGACATAGCGGCCCGTTGCTTCCTTTTGCCTTTTGCCGTCAACGTCGACTTGGTGGTCGTGGGGGCTGATTGCTCCGCCGCGTCAGAGCCTGGGCCTGCAATAATGATGTCTCAGGATAGAATAGGGAGAGCAAGCTAGCGATGAACGCACCTGGTGCTTTCCGTTTACCTGTCGCCGCGCCACGACGCTTTAGCGTGGGCTTTGCAACAAGGTCGGCTGGAGGACTCGACTCAAAGTGTTGAGGAGCGGTGCGTATTAGGTCTCTCTGCTGAAACCGAGTGAAGGGTGTTAGGATGGCGGTACTTTGAGGGGTTATCCGGATACATATCACCTTGCTTGACAAGGTTTCTGTCGCATGCTGATACTATATGCCATGCCATACATGTATTATGCTAACTAACTAATAGAAACTATATATGCTATGGTTGGTCATTATCGATAGGGTTTTGCACGGGGTATCTAGGCCAATACCCATACCTGTACCCACAGCGGGTCTATACCCGTCATCACAGATATGGGAAAGTGCGCAGGTTGAGGTGGCACCCACGGGTGACTTAGATAAACGTCGGAAGAAAAGGTACACTGCACTATACACTACACTCTATTTAGTGTCCACAGCATCTCATCCATCACTCATCTCCTCTTCGTGAACCTGAAGCGGACGCATTTGGAGCGTCGGGACATATTGAGGATGGTAGAACACACCCAAAGAACCTGCGCAACGCGTCAAAACATGTGCGCAAACGGTTGGTCAATAAGGCTCACCTGGGAGAGCTCGGAACGAGCTAAACGCAACAAGAGCCAAGGCGGACATGACGACGACGTCAGGACACGTTGAGGACGCCAGGAATGTGCCGATGAAACCTATAAATGTGTCAGAACTCGAGCGCGAACGCTCGGGAGAGGGTGAGGAGAACCTGCCACAGAGACCTCCAGATGAGCTAGATGACCCAGGCGCAGCAAAAAAAGGCCGTGCCCACTGCCTACATTGTTCAGGAGCGCCGTACAAACATTAGAAACGAGCGCACCAACAGAACGAATACACCAGATCAAGACAAAGTCCCAGGAGACCATAAGGGCGAGCGGGTCGAGTCGAGAGCCGTCGAGCGGGATTGGAAGCGCCAAATCAATGGCGATGACGCTAAAAGCGATGGAGAAGGTTCCAGGAGCGATGAAAACACACGCGTCGTTGAAGGGAACGGGCATCGTCAAGATATCAGGCCAAGAGGCCATTCAGGCGAACAGGTCGAGTTGGGCCACGTTGAGGGCGATTTGAGCGGGAAAAACGATGTCGAAAGCACCGGATACGATGGAAAATGATGCCAGATGGATGGGGCAACGAGCGGCACATGCTGTGACTCGAAACGGGTCAAAACGCACTCGCTAGCTGAAAACCAAGTGAGTCAGCACGGACGGCGCAAGCCCACGACTGGACGCACCGAAGCCATCCAAGCCACATTTTAACTATACCCAACGACCTCACACACATCCGAACCCTCCACGCCGTCGAGGACGACTGAAAATAGGACCTGCAATGGTCAGCCACACCCGAGGGCACAGATCGACTCACCTCAGCGTACGGCTGCATCAGGGCCGAATCGGGCGAGCTAACCACACCAGGCTCACCTAGCACGCATGGTGAGTATCCCATATTAATACCAAACCTGCGCAATGGTGCACATACCGAGGACGATGAGCGCACTTAGGGCCCTTTCGAGCACCCACATGCTCTTTTTCGGTGCGGGGGCACGTGCCGTCGGCGGTCCGTACCAACGTGTAGTCGATTCAGCGTTTCACCAGCAAGTTGTCTAAAGGTCTTGTCGCAGGGAAACATGTCCATGTCAGACGCATTGACGGCATCACTGGCGTCTGTCACCGCGCTTTCTAACACGCTCTTTCAGTCCTTGTCTTCGCCACACCCGCATGCCAGGCCCAGTATCACTCCACCACCCATCGCCGCTTTCTTCGAGGTTGAAGCGTCCCTCACCTGTGCTCTGGCAGAAACAGCTTCACACCAGAGACGACAAAAACGAATCGAAGAGCTAATCGCAGAGATTGGCTTGCTCGACGTGAAATGGCGTTCGATCGTTGAGCGTATCGAGGAGGGGAAAAGGGAACTACAGGCCGTGGTTAAGGAAGGCGAGGAGAGACTGGAAAGGATACGAAAGGTGAAAGAAGGTGAGCAGGTATTTTCCATCTCCTCTGGACGGGCAAGAGTACATGATCTGCAGCGTCGACACCCTATCCCGAACTGCTCGCGTATGCGCAATCGTTCAGCGCATTCACGTCCGCCCGCCAAATATGCCCAATCCAAACGCTCCACAGAATGCGGTGCACGGTACAGTGTGCCCACCGTGAGATCCGCTCCTCACCATCTGTAGCGGGATTCGACGCGCGACACAGAAGTACGTTCGGGAGAAAAGCTCTCCGATCCCCTGGTGGTGGTCTGAGATATGCGGCTCTTAGTGAGCTCACGTCGGACCATCATACTACCATTTATTTTACGCTGGCACTGCCCACTCTGAACTCGCCCTCGGCGAGCCCCGCCAACTGGCAAGGTCAATTCCGTCCACAAACCTCTTCTCTAACCAATTTAAGCCATATCTGAGTCGAGAGGCTCCTCGCACGTCCATCCCTAGCGGATAGTATCGCCATCACCTCTGCAATGGTGACTTACAGACCTGCTACTGACCTGGATTCATGCTGACGGTGCGGAAGTAATCGTGCACCCGTAATGTCGAAATCGCCGCACCGTACTATCAGATGTTGTTCATGACCCAGAAGGTTGATCGGGCGACACATACTACTGAAGACTACCCACGTTGTCTCGTCACGGAAGTCAAGTAGCCTAACTATTTCGGTGACTCCCTCTGTGCATGGTGAGTATCCCATGAGTGATTGGTGCGCGAATAAGTATTAACTAATATGCATAGGCTGTCAGGTGATACTACGTGAGAAAGCCCTTTCAACATGCTTGATGCCAGGAAGATGCGTTCATCGTCTGTTATATTACTGCTAACGTTGAGGACCGACGGCGGCCGTGGCTGGAGCCTGAAGACCAGTGGCGTAACACCTGCGTTAAAAGCCAACCTCGCCCCGGTACAGCGCAGAAATAAGACAGTTCGCGCACACCCATGGCTTGATGCACTACGTAATGATCCACACTTCCAGTTCGAGACTAACGCTTAGATCCTCTTCGCCCGCTTGCATGAAATAACGGAAACATGTCATGGTCGCTATTGTATGTTGCTGGCTCGGAGCAACGTTTGGATACGTTGGGACCTGCCTCAATGATGCGCAGTCGAGATGCTGACCCATACTAGTATATTATGGTGTAACGGCTCTCATGAAATGCGGACGATGACGGTGCACCTGTTTCTATGGTAGCTACGTGTCCTTTACACTCGCCGATGGGTTTCGCAACATAGAATTGAACTGAATAGTCTACCAGACGTTCTTTACACGATGTACACAAGAGACCTCGAAGCATATGCATAGATCAAATAAATATACGAGCCACCATTCAAAGCACTATTGTTGGTCCCCTCAGCTTCTTTTGCAGACTCAGCCCTGCTCAAACCTGATCTGCACACTCTCCCGGCCCATTGAATTGGATTCCGCCCAACTCAGAGCCCCCCGCGCCACCCTTGACCACGCCATGCGTCCGAATCCCACCTTTCGACCCTCCGGGTTGAAACCCCTCCGAGATGTCGGCCTCACCCTCCGCCAATTGCCCTTCACCCTGGTTCGGGTTGACTCCCGCAAACTCGATTGCGGATACGACTGCGTTTGCATTGGCATCGACTTGTGATCGCATACCGAATCCAGAGTCAATCCCCCCCCAGCGCCCACGGAGGTCCTTGTCATACAGCTCCCGCACGCTGATGATGAACCGAGGCATCATACGGGGCATCATTACGTCGACAACTGATTCGAGGTGAAGTAGGACACTGTCTGCTTCTGTTGTATATTGAAGCAGAAGAAAAATGTTTAAAGCCGTGAATCTAGAAATCCATTCAAGTTGTTGACTTTTTGTGTAGAGGTTAGAGAGTAAGATGCATACACAACAAAATAAAGAAGTCCATCTTCCATGAGTCTTTGCATATACTTGTTAGGTTGCCACTGCTTGGTAGCCTTGTACATGTCAACAGACTGCTTCAAGGTTTGGATGGCAGCAAGTATAAAGAGCATGATGCTAAAAGCTAGTCGCAGGACTGCATCACACAGGTGGGAGGTGAAAAGCATTGAAGTGCTCCAAGTCTCATTGCAAAATGAGAAATTAGCAAGTTGAACAATTGAAACTAAGGAAATGGTGAAGGGGTGAAATTGTAGTGTCACTAGTGATTTAATTTAACACATACTTGAGATATATTGCTTATTTGTACCATTATAGATACCTGTAAAAATGAATGAAAGAAAAACCTGGGGTATATAAATGAACAAGAGAGTATAAAGAATCAATTTGGATTGATTCCACATGGCATACACCCTTAGGATCATCACAACTATAATTTGAAAGCAAAATTAAAAAGAATTGGATTAAAGAACAGAGTAACTTACAGTCAGCACCAGCAAAAAATATTGGATATTCCCATGTACATATGTAAAAGGTTGCAGTGCCTTTGAAGAATCCATGGCTTGCTTATATTACAAGAATAGTAAATCAGGATACTTACAGCTATGAAACCATTGTTAGTGAAGCTAACAATAGAATTTATGATACTTACATCTATTAAAATTTATAAATATTATGAACAAGGCATCAATGTATATAAAGTAGAGACTTGCTTTCATGATACCAGGCATAAAGATACTACCCCCTGGAATTGCATTTATCAGCCTTGTCAATCTCAGGCTTTTCAAGCTGACTCAAAAACATACAAAGGCCTATATAACTTGGAGTAATGTTTTATTAGACAATTATCATACATTTTAGCAGTAATGAACTTACATAGAATAGGAGAGACCAATGTAGCACACCTTTGTAATCACTGATTAGAATATATAAAGTAGAGTGACTCTGGAGGGACTGCACAGACCAAGACATATATCATAGAGACCCATGTCCAGGATCTGCACTGTGCAAATGTAAGAATCTCATGTTCATTTGATAATTGTTGATGTCTTACCCAAATATAATCTACCTTTAACATATTGTCAGCCAACAATCAAAGTGGAGAGAAAGGTACAATACCTCTCTTGAAAATGTAAGAACTATAGTGGTAGAATGGCACCAACCACATAAGTTTGATATGGAGATCATGCACAAATTCACACATACCATAGTCATATGTGACAACAGTGACCATTGCAACTTCATTGGTCTATGTGGTCAATCAATGACCAATGCATATATAAATGTCCATACCTGAAATGTAGTTATTGAGCTGGAGAGCCTCCAAGGCAGACAGCAAATCAGAGAACATTAGGGGCTCAAGACAAACAACACAATGTGTAACTGAGTGAACTGAGGGAGGGTAGTCACACTGGATAGTTTTCCTGGGAGTCCCTCACAGTTATATCTCCTATGTGGCATTCATGTCTTATTGTTTCCTATTCGGAAATTTTGTAAAAAATGATCATGGCGGGATATGATGATAGAAGGCACAGCAAGAGTAACTTTGTTTGGATGAAGACAGATTTGTTGTGAGTACTATGTGGAACGAAAATCAGTACTCAACAGTTATGAGTTTGTCCGGGATCATGAGCACTTCACCTCCTTGGGACACGAGCCTCTGAAACTGTATCAGATTCCATTTACTGTGCATCAATCGCTCCCGGATGCTTTGAATCCCAGTACGTCATGACTGCCCACCCACGTGTCAACATTTATCCAGTTCGAACAAAGATTTATTCTGATTTCAATATGAAGATTAATGAACCAGTCTTCATATAATACACGATGCAAGTTACCCATAAAATTTGGGGTAATTGTGCGGTGACTTGGAAAATCATCAACGCACTGCCACTAGCTATCCATGATATGGCCACGGAGGTAGAGGGGAGACTGACCTAAGCTATTGCATCTTCCAGCGGTAATCTGAATCATGATCATCATTCAGTATTTTTGGGCAGTGCGAACCAAAATTGTGCTAGTGAAGCAGTAAAAGTAGCGTCGAATGCTTCTTAGATGTGATGACTTTGTCAGTCGAAGCGTTGGAAGCCGACGGTCGCCAAGGTGACCATCTCAGTACTGACATCTGCGAAAGGTGAAACAAATCAGAGAATGATATCAAACTCGCAAACAAACAGAAGCATTAAGATGATCCCCGTTCCCTTCATACCTCGAACGAACGCAAAGCAAGGGCGAAGTACCGTAGGCAGTGGTGAAAAGTCGTAGTAGGTCTGACGAGAATATCTGATGGAATGCCTCAGAAATCCAACGTTCAGCATTAAATAGCAAATGAACTGCTCACGACGTGTTGTCGTGCGCAGCAGCAAACAATACATACTGAGCATAAATTTGTACGATAAATCAACACCAAATCGCAGT
>JBBPTE010000648.1:0-13928 GCA_038093935.1 Tylopilus cf. pallidocervicolor | reverse complement strand
TCAATTAGTCGTCCCATAGAAACTATACCAAGGGCCAGAGCGTCCTCCCTAGGGAGAGACCGATACTCTGGGGGAGAAGGAATCAATGTATCGTACTCAAACCAATAATCGTACTGTTCTATAACATCTACCACTCACCGACATGTTGACTACCATCCCTGTCACCACCGATACACTCCCCAACAACGTGCCCAAGCTTGATGTTAAGGGCACCAACTGGGCAATATTTGCTTTCCGTTTCCAGACCGCCGTTGAGGCCAAGGACTTATGGGGCCATTTTGATGAATCTACAGCAAAACCATTGTTCACCAGCCCCATGACTGTTGACGAAACGGAGCAACATAATAAGTGGCGTAAAAACGAGGGTATATTGAAGCATCTACTCATCCAGCGAATCCTGGACTCCACAGCACTGAAAATCCAGAAGCTGGACACTGTAAAGGAGATGTGGAAGGAGATCGAGTGGGAGTATACTGAAAAAGGGGCTTATGCGCAAACGGACCTGTGCACCCAATTCCTTGAGTCTAGAATGACAAAGGGCAGCAATGTGCGCCAGTTCTTAAACAACCTACGGACCAAGCGGAAGGAGTTAGCATTAGTAGGAGTGGAAGTTGATGAAAAAGATTACCGCTCAACTATCATCAAATCCCTCCCCCCTCATCTTGCTAATTTTGCATCAACTCAGCTTGCTGTTGCCTGTCTATACGCTCCATCATATCGGAACTCTACGATTCCGACAAGCACAGACAGAGGGAAGGAACACCTGGTAAGAAACGTACAAGGTAAACTTGTATGTGACGAAGGAAGTGTGGTTGAGTTTGAGGATAGCCTAAGCTAGAGTGTAGAGTGTAGAGCTTTGGGTGAAGCTATAAGCTTAGAGCTGAGCAGGTAGAAGAACAGGTTGAAAGACTGTTGTTCATAAGAGGCGACAGCGTCGGTCTTATATACTAACAGTAATGTTTGTCCCTGTTTGGGACCTATACTACGTATAGTAGTGTAAAAGAATTCCATGGAATGCCATGGAAGGTCATGTGACAGGATGACAAAGAATGAGTCATCCACAGTCAGATAACAAGTATATCAGCGAATGGCAATAAAGGAGCTTATCTATGATGTCATGTCTGACAAATCATGTAAGCGTAATAAGGCACCACGATTAGCTCATCTGGGCCTAGAATATCATGGTATGAAGATAAGATACCTGAAACCATGATATCTCAACACATTGAAGACAATCGAACCAGATGTCCTGATTTCGCTCATTAGCGAAGAAGCCGAATGACAAAAGATGAAGCATACCAATAGGAGTGACATAAAGGACCGCGATGAAGCAATGACAGCAATGCCATCTATGAGAACAAGAGGACATGGCCAAGGTCGAGGTTGAGGATCCTCCTGTGGCAATGGGGCCAAGTGGTTATGCTGGAACTGTGAATTAGATTAGCACCTAGCTGCCAAGTGTGACAAACCTCCAAAGAGTGGAGAGAAAACAACTCACTTGAATAGCACCCATGCTGTGATGAATGACACTGACTCCAACAATGGAGTATTTGGAGTATTTGATGACGACAAATCACTCCCTGATCTAATACCGACAGAGTCAGACAGTGAGGATGCCGACTATGACGCACCTGGCAGAGCCCAGGAAGCCTCAAATGATAATGATGACGACTGGTTCTCGGTCACTGGTGATGACAGCCCATGGAGCTGTGGATGGGACAAAGAAGAGCCTTGAGCGCACAACACCGAAGATAAGATGTCTAGCGGCTGTGCTAGCCCTTTATCCATTGACCATGACCTAGAGAATGTCGCAATGGATGTTAGTGACTGTCAAACTGACACGTGCCACATTGAACTATACGACTCGGGCACAACTTGAAACAACCTAAAACCTCAAAATAGTTATTGGAGACTTTGGTCACCTGTAGGACTTGGACTTTAAGGATGAGAGTATAGCAGTGGTGCTGCTAGACACTAGGTTCTAGGGAATACACCAAGAGAACTAGACTGAGGACTCAGCCTCGCTAGCCTCTGGTTTATATATTAACAGTGTGTGGCTATGCTACTACCAGAGCAGCGTGTCTAAGATGAGTCCATATGTCTGGACTAGCCAATAGCGTATAGAACTCAGGACGCGTCAGCGTCTGAGTAAGCGTGTAAGTCATGCTGACAGAGCCATGACTGTGGAATGACTAAGTGGCGCACTGCCAACCCAACGAGGCAGCATGGTAATTAATAAGAAGAGATGGAGATTAAATAGAAGCACACAGCCTAGCTGTGGCAGAATGGAAGCGAAGCCATCAAGGCTGTGGGATGGAAATGAAAAAGGTGGCTGGGATCTCCGTATCCTAGATCTGAGATCCGGATCGGGCAAGAGTCCCTGTGCCAGACGGAACCTAGTGATCCTGAGTCCCGGGAGGCGAGACTACGGGTCCTACCATGCATTCTTGTGCCGGGTCTGCAAAAGGAAAGATAAATTAAAGAGAAAAGAGATGAGTAACGCTAAGTCCGTGTTGCGTTGTAGTCCGTTTGCAACACTACCCCCTTACTAAGGATCGACTTCCAGGTGATTAAACGGTACTTCCTGGGGAAATCGGTTTTCGTTGATAGGGTCGTGGATAGGTTTGAATAAAAATAGAAAGTCGGCGGGGTTAATGGAGAGGGATCGGGGAGCAGCAGGGTGGGATTTATGGAATTCAGCAATCGATGCCTTGGCGTGTGTAAGGTTTCCCACGGGTTCCCATGTTCTATCAGTTTCATTGTATCCCTTCCAGTGAATTAAATATTCTAGTCGTTTCCCCTTGTAGCGTGAGTCGACGATGAAGTTGACTTCCCACTCGTTATCTCTTTCTTCCGTGACTAGCATGGGTCCTGGTCGGTGTGTGTGTTGGCCTTCTAGGCATTCTCTATAGGGTTTGACCCAGGAGACGTTGATTGTGGGATGTATGCGCATAGTTTGGGATAGTCGTAATGTTACTGCATTGGGGCCAGCCAATGCCGTGATGGTGTAGGGGCCGAGCCACCTTTCGGTTAGTTTCTTGCTTGCCCTTATTAATTTAAGGTTTTCCGTGCTGAGCCAAACTTGTTGGCCGACGGTGTAAGCCGGTGCTTCGGACCGGTGTCTATCTGCTTGACGTTTTATGCGTTCCTGCACATGGACAATGTTCTTCTTCACCTCAGCAAGAAGCATGAGAAAGTCATCAGTGGCGGGTGCTTTGCTTTGTGTGGCTGATGGGGTAGAGGGGCCTGCCCAAACGGGGTAAGGGTGTGTCACCTCAAAGGGTGATCGTTTTGCGGCAGAATGCTTCTTGTTGTTGATGGAGAACTGAGCAATTGAGAGCCAATCAGGCCAATCGCTTTGTCGGTCAAAGCAATAAATATGTAAAAATTTGCCGACTTCCTTGTTAACAATCTCAGATTGTCTATCGGTTTGGGGATGGAAGGAGGTGGATAATTTAGTTTCTATTCCGAGCCTGGGGTTTACTTCTTTCATGACTTCAGATGCGAATTGCGGACCGCGATCTGAAGTGATCGATTTAGGGAGACCATGGTGTTTCCACACATGGTCCATAAATAGCTTGGCAGTTTCTATCGCAGAGATTGCCTTAGTACAAGGGATCAGTTCTACTTCTTTGCCAAATCAGTCTACCACCATCAAGATGGCGTCGTGGCCCTGGGAGGGGGGGAGGTCAGTGATGAAATCGGCGGTGATATGTTCCCAGGGTCCATTAGGGACCGGAAGCGGTTGGAGGAGCCTGCTAGGGGCCTGATTCGTACCCTTGTGTCATTGGCATGTGTTGCATCTAGCGATGTACTCCTTGACCAACGAGGTCATTCCTGGCCACCAATAGCTGCATTGCAGCAACTCTAAAGTTTTGTCGTAGCCCGGGTGTCCTGCAACTGGGGAGTCGTGGCACGTGTGGATGACTTGCATCCGTAATAAGTTAGAGTTTGGGACATATAGTCAGCCATCGGGGTCGGATAAACAGCTGTCTTGTTCTTCTATTATGTTATGGCGTTTCGCGAGTTCTTGTATATCTTTTTCTGACATCTTGCATGTTTCTAAGAATATTTTATGGCGTAATTGTGCCCCTTCATTGGTGATTGAGACCGTGGTTGATCTAACCATCTCCGGGGAGATGACGCATACCTGCCGAACTACTATTTGTTCGGAGGGGATGACTGTTACCCCTTTATTGTCATCTTCTATTCCGATTGTGTGATCTTCTCATCTAGAAAGGGCATCAGCTTTTGCCATGGAAGCCCCTGGTTTGTGTACCCAGCGGGCGTTGAATCTAGATAAATATTGCGCCCAGCGTGCCTGTCTCCTGTTGAGATCTTGCCTGGTCATGAACCATTGGAGGTTTGCATGATTGTTCCAGATCTCGAAGGGATGCCTTGCTCCTTCCAGGTAATGGCGCCATTGTTCTAGTGCCTGAATTACCCCTAGCATTTCTTTATCAGTAATGGGGTAATTTCATTCCTGGTCGGTCATTGAATGGCTGGAGTAAGCTACAGGGTGCTACTTGTCTTCTTTTAGTATTGAGAGCACTGCTTCCGTTGCGTAATCCAAGGAGTCACTTTCTAGACGGAATTGGCAGTCTATATCTGGGTATGCCAGGATGGGTGCAGTGGTGAAGCAGTTCTTGAGCGTGTCAAACGCTTCTTGTTGGGCTGTTCCCCATACGAAAGGGGTATCCTTCTTTGTCAGGTCGTTGAGTGGCCTAGCCACTTTTGAATAATCTTTAATGAACCTTCGATAGAAGTTTGCTAAGCCCATAAAAGAACGAACCCTGCGGAGGTTTCTCGGCGCGGGCCAGTCCAGTATAGCTTTCACCTTTTGGTCGTCCATTTTAATTCCGTCTTTTCCCACTATCATGCCCAGAAAATCTACTTCTGAGGCACGGAAAGTGTATTTCTCGGGTTTGACAAATAAATCGTTTTCCTCGAGCCTGTGAAGAACTTCGAGCACTATGTGGTCATGCTCGGTACAGTCATCTGTCTTGGTGAAGATCATTAGATCGTCGATGTAGACGATTACCACATCGTCCATATCAGCGAAGATCTCGTTCATCATCGCTTGGAAGGTAGCTGGGGAATTGCATAACCTGAAGTACATTACTAAGGGTTCGAATGCGCCTTTAAAGCAGACGAAAGCGGCTTTCCACTCATCTCCTTCCTTGATACGGACGTTGTTGTATCCCCACCAGAGGTCTATTTTGGTGAATAATTTAGCCCCATTTAGCTTGTCTACGAGTTGCGAAATTAGGGGCAGAGGATAATTATTTTTGACGGTGTGTTCATTTAGGTATTTGTAATCTTGCACCATGCATTTCTTTCTGTCTTTCTTTGAAACAAAGAACACCGGCGAGGTTTGAGGCGACTTAGAGGGCTGTATGTACCCCTTTGCTAATTGGTCGTCAAGGAATGCCTTAACCTCTTCTTGTTCTGTTACCGAGAGGGGGATGAGTCGTCCCTTTTTTGGTGTGAAAGATTCTTTTAGTTCTATTGCATGGTCCCACGGTTTCCTGGTGGGCATTCTTTCAGATTCCTTCTTTGAGAACCATCCGTAGTATTTTTTATATTCCTCGGGGACTAGCTCTTCAAGGGTTTTTTCTTTTGGTTTCTCCATTTGCACTTCTAGCGCTCTAATTGTGGTGTGTACTTGGTACTGCAGATCTTCCTCTTCCTTTTCCAGAATTCGGAGGAATACGGGCTTATCCTGTAAGCGGTGGCAGTGGCGTGGACATCTCGTCATTTTCACAGTTCCCTTTGTCCAATCTATTTCTGGATTGTGTCTTTTTAGCCATTCATATCCTAAGATGAAGGCATTCTTTCCGAGATCAGTAACTTCAGCTGTGACTTTTTCGTGATGTCCTTGATATTCCACGACCAATTCCACCGCGTGGGTAATACTCCCTGCAGAGTTCTTTGTACCGTCCACATTGTAAATGGAAATATCGTGTCGGAGTTTAAATAAGGGGAGGTTGGCGCGTTGCGCCCAACTTCAGTCTATGAATATGGTGTTTGCTCCACTATCTAGTAGAGCTTTGGTCTTGATATATTTTCCTTCTGACCGCTGGTCAAAGGGGGCTATGCGGATTGATAGAAGGATCTCTCAATCCTGATGGAGCGTTTGAACGAAGATGTCGTCGGGAGGGAGATCTTCATTTGTCACGTGCGGGGTGGTAGAAGGGGAATTAAGCACCAGTTTATCGTCCCCCCCTGATGGCTGTTTGGAGTTAAATACGTTAGGGGATATGTGAACTGTAGGGGAAAATTGTTCAGAGGCGTTACTTTCAGAAGTGTCCGGCTCTGTACATTCATCGATGGTAAGAAGAGAAAAACAGTTAGGGGAAACAGATATGTTTTGTAGTTTTTCTTTTACGTATTTCGAAGAAGAAGATAGTGGAGGAGTTGAAATTGTCTGTTTACACGTACCAGTGCCTGTTCCAGTCCTGATCTGGTTCAGGCACTCCCTTTTCCCGATTTGGCCGCTAGGGCCTCGTAGTCACAGAACCAAGCCTGCACATTCTCGAAGTCAAGGCCTTGGATTGAGGCCATGAAATCTCGTTGTTTCCCCCTTTCCTCTCTTGGAGGAGGGGTGGCATTGGAGCTTGTGTGGCTTCTCGGGGTGGCGCACATGTTCGCTTGCAGGGTGAGTTTTTCGTCTTCCTAGGACGTGGCTCCTTCATCGGCGGAGCAGACTTGTTTTGGTGGTGCTAGTTTGCACCCTTTTCGGTGTCTTTTGTCGGCCCTAATAGTGAACCGACATTCGGGGCATTGTGGGTACTTTGGTTCTTTACACTCATGGGAGAGGTGCCCTGTCTTCCCACAATTGTAGCATAGTGGTCCACTTCGCGTGGCGTCTATTTCCATTGCATTAGGGTCGCGCCCTTTGCTTTGGAACCTTGCATTGGCGGAGGTGGTTCCTTTCATTATGAGTCTTAGTAGATCTGCCCTTTCCCCTTGCTCCTGGAGGTGGGCAATAAATAGGTCCAATGACGCCGGGTATCCTGTTGTCATCATGTACCTTGTGGTTATTCTTGGATCTGCGGCCTTAAAGAGCAGATCTATGCACTGCTTTTCTGATAGCTGTGCCGTTAATTGATGCATTTGAAACTTGGTTAGGAATGATGCCATATCTGAGTTTCCTTGTTTTAGTGACAAAAGTTGCTGCTTATGCCACTCCTTGTCGTTGGTGGGACGGAAATGAAGTGCAAGATCTCTTTCGAGCTCTTGCCAAGTTGGCCAACCGTATGTGGGTACTGCTCCCACGATTGATCGGGCCAAAATGCCCGCTTGTCCTCCTTTTAGTCATCTGATTACCGCTCGGACACCGGCCTCTCCTGCTAAGGCAACGGGGTTCTCTTCTTTCCACATTGTTACCTTAGTCCACCATTCATCAAATTTTCGTCCCCTTGTTCTGTTGTATTCTCCAGGGTCGGGGACCATCTTGGAGAATTTTGGTGTGGCGGGGGCTCCTGGTGCTGCTGGTACTGGTCCCCCTTGCGCTTGTGCTTGGAATATGGCCAGCGCATTCTGTTGGTTCGTGAGCAGCTGTTGTTGTTGTCCTAGTAAGTTGGTTGCAGCGTTTAGCTGTGCTTGCATCGTGTTAAAAGCCTGAAGTTGTGCTTCAAGCCATGCTTGTAGATTGGCAGTGAAGTGCCCTTGTTCTTGGGTGCTGTCATTGATGAATCTGGCAATTGCTTCTTGGAGTTGTTGTGGAAAGGCGTTTTGGGCCATTTCGTGATGTCAAGGAAAAATATAATTTTATTTAGAAAAACTTTGTGTAGTTCACCCTCGGTTGGTCCCGTAATCTCTTTATACTATTTGGGACGTGGTATCCCAGTACTCCTCCAAAGCCTATCCGGTAAGCTTTTCTTTCGTATATGTGGCGCTGTCTCTTTCTAGGCCCAGGCGGGGGAGGCGAAGGACTCTCTGACAAGGGCGTGAGCGGTGAAAGAGGCTCCTCTGGAGAGGGTGATCTGCTTCTCTTGGCAGCGTGGGCGGGGAAGGCAGCGCGGCGTTCTTCTGATGAATAACGGAGGAGGAGTGGGGACTCTTCTCATTTGGAGGAGAGGCTGTGATTCTCTGAGATTTCTCCTTCCTTTGGTTCGTCGAAGAGGTTGGGGTAGTTCTCTCTCGTAAGAGGCGGTGGGCTGGGGTGGAGGAAAGGTGGCGGTGACCCTTCTGGTGTGAAGTCATTGGGGTCAGGGGTAATCTCTCTCTCTGCAAGGCGTCGGGCTAATTCTCGCTCTAAGCTGTCGCGGATGCCCAATGACATTCGTGCTGATGGGCGCTTGTTCTCTTGAGCCCCATCTGAGTGCTCTGATAAATCTCTCGATGGCTCTCCACGCTCTATTCCTGATGCTTCTCCTACTACTGGGTGCTCTTCTACGATGTGAACGGGTTGGACTAAGAAGGTGGCGATACAGAGGGTGTACTCTTCAAAGTCCTCGGTGGTAGAAGGCAGAGATCTGTGGAAGCAAATTGGCACTTATGTCCACTTGACGGTTAGCGACTGTACTCGATTCCTATTCATTCATGTAAAAACAATGCACTCATATGAATGCGAAGGCGAGGGAAGTGTGGTTAGTCTAGTTCTAATGAAACAACCTAAAACCTCGAAATAGTTATTGGAGACTTTGGTCGCCTGTAGGACTTGGACTTTAAGGATGAGAGTATAGCGGTGGTGCTGCTAGACACTAGGTTCTAGGGAATACACCAAGAGAACTAGACTGAGGACTCAGCCTCGCTAGCCTCTGGTTTATATATTAACAGTGTGTGGCTATGCTACTACCAGAGTGGCGTGTCTAAGATGAGTCCATATGTCTAGACTAGCCAATAGCGTATAGAACTCAGGACGCGTCAGCGTCTGAGTAAGCGTGTAAGTCATGCTGACAGAGCCATGACTGTGGAATGACTAAGTGGTGCACTGCCAACCCAACGAGGCAGCGCGGTAATTAATAAGAAGAGACGGAGATTAAATAGAAGCACACAGCCTAGCTGTGGCAGAATGGAAGCGAAGCCATCAAGGCTGTGGGACGGAAATGAAAAAGGTGGCTGGGATCTCCGTATCCTAGATCTGAGATCCGGATCAGGCAAGAGTCCCTGTGCCAGACGGAACCTAGTGATCCTGAGTCCCGGGAGGCGAGACTACGGGTCCTACCATGCACTCTTGTGCCGGGTCTGCAAAAGGAAAGATAAATTAAAGAGAAAAGAGATGAGTAACGCTAAGTCCATGTTGCATTGTAGTCCGTTTGCAACACAACTCATCATATCAGCCCAGACAAAGAACACATGTTGAACGTTCAAACGATTCCACCAAAATCGTTCACTGCTGCGAACAAACAGAAATTTAGTACCACTGTAGTAGGCGACCTCATCATTGAGATCCCGAACGGTTTGGGAGTCTCAAAGCTGTGTCTAACCAAAGTCTTGTACTCATCCAAAGTGGGGTACACACTTGTATTGATTGGACGATTGGATGAGCTTGGGCTATCAACAACCTTCACAGAAGGATACTGCACAATCTGAGACACCAACAGAGAGACAATTGGGTGCATACCACAATTGGCAAAAGGCCTATACCGTGTTGTACATGAGGACAAGCAGGCAGCCGCTGCAACAGAACGACTTACCGTAATGGAACTTCACTGCTGAATGGGCCATATTGCACCATCTGTCGCACACTGTCTAGCTGAAAAAGGTCTTGTTAGCAGCCTGAAGATTGACATGTTGAAGGACGAACCCACCTTTTGTGAATCATGCATATATGGCAAAGCTACTCGCAAGCCAATAGCAAAGGAATGCAAGGGCCTGCATGCTGAATCAATAGGTGACATCATTTATTCTGACATCTGGGGCCCATTGCCCATTCCATCACTCGGCGGAAAGCGCTACTATGTGACCTTCACAGATGACAAAATGAGACTTATCCATTTCTGCCCATTGTTGCAGAAAAGTGAAACCTTTGAAGCGTACCGTGGATTCGAGGCCTGGCTGGACAGACAGTTAGTGGCAAAGGTTAAGCTCCTCCACTTGAATCGAGGGGGAGAATATCAGGGAAAGGAATTCGTACTTTACCTTGAGAAACAAGGGACTGTGCAGTGCCTCACCGCACATGACACACCACAGCACAATGGAGTTGCCGAGCACTTGAACTGAACCATCTTGGAAAAGGTTCATGCAATGTTGCACATGAGTGGACTGCCAAAATTCCTGTGGGGAGAGGCCATGCGACACGCTGTATGGTTAAAGAATCAAACACCTACCAAAGCACTCAATGGAAAATCACCATACGAGGCTGTGCTAGGCAAGATGCCTGATCTGAGCTGATTACATGAGTGGGGATCGCCTGTCTTTGTCAAAACGGGCACAGGTTCAAAGCTAGGAGGACGAGTTGAGCAAGGTAAATGGATGGGAATTGACGAACGTACCAAAAACGCCTGCCATGTGTACTGGCCGCCAAAGCACACTGTGACCATCAAGCACAACATGTATTTTGATGCTGCACTGTGTGCTGTTGAGGGGAAGGAAGAACCTACCATTTTTGGCACCAGCACCTCAACACAGCCATCCATTCTTGACAATGCTGACAAACTGCCAGTTACACTCATCAAGACCACTGCACAGCCTCCGGCAAATACCACTGCTCCAGACACCCTGCTATCACCACTCACACCACTGCCCTCACCATTTGCCTCACCACCACCGCAACCACTCCCCTTACCTGCTACTGATGATAAAGATGAGCCCCACGCCAAGCGCACCTGCAAGCCAAGCCAGCGAATACTCGACATCATCAATGGCAAGGCTGCCACTGCCACACTTCCCTGTGATATGCAACCACCCAACGCTATAGTCAAAGAGCCAGCCCCTCAGCCGACTGTTTTCCAAGGAAATGGAACGGCAGAACAAATACTTGCTGCCATCAATGAGAGGTATGAGCAGAGCCACAACGAGCATGAGCTAACCATGCTCGTCGAGCAAGCCAGCACAGAAGCTGAAGCCCTTGAGCCCACCATGCTTGCTGATGCGAAAAGATGCCCAGACTGGCCCAGATGGAAGGAAGGCACTCACGAAGAGCTAGATACACTCAAGAAGGCCAGCACCTGGGAACTTGTCGATCTCCCATCTGGTGCCAATGTTATCAGATCCAAGTGGGTATTCTGTGCAAAAAAGGATGCCGCAGGGAACATCATGCATCACAAAGCATGTCTCGTCGCCCAAGGATTCTCTCAAGTCCCCAGCATCGACTACTTTGACACATACGCCCCCGTCACTAAGCTCACATCAATCTGAATTGTTCTTGCTCTCGCTGCACGCCAAGATCTTGAAATGCATCAGATTGACATAAAGGGTGCATATCTCAATGGTAAACTACAGGATAATGAAGTAATCTACATGCATCAGCCGCCTGGCTATGCCGATCTGAATCACCCCCACCAGGTGTGCTGTTTATGCAAAACCCTGTATGGTCTCAAACAAAGCGGTCGTCGTTGGTACCAACGATTAGTCGAGATTTTGGTGACCAAGCTGCACTTTGAACAATGCAAGGTCGACCAAGCCATTTTCGTTAAATGGGAAGGAATGTCGCTCACAATTATTGTCGTGCATGTTGATGATTGCACAATCGCAGCAACCTCACTCAAGTTGATTGCATTCATTAAGCAGCAGCTCAGTCGCTTTGTCAAAGTCACTGACCTCGGCGAGCTTCACTGGCTTTTAGGCATTGAAGTCACAAGAAACAGAGAAGAGCGCACACTCGCCCTCTCACAGTGGACATACATTGAGTCCATCCTCCGCTGTTTCAACTTCAATGAACTCAAACCCATCTTGACATCCATGGAACCGAGCATCAAACTCTCCACTAGCCAGTCACCATCCACTGCCGCCGAGTACGCTGCTATGAAAAACATCCCATATCAAGAAGCGATTGGATTGTTGATGTATGCAGCGCTTGGGACCCACCCCGACATTTTGTATGCAGTATCCCAAGTCTTGCACTTCTCAACAAATCACGGTCAGGCACACTGGGACACCGTCTGGTGAATTTACAGGTACCTACTCAGGATGAAGAACCTACATCTAACCTATGGAGGGGGAGAGAAGCAGCTTGTGGGATATACTGACGTGGACAGCAGTGTTATAGAGGACCGCCATGCTATCTCGGGCTACACTTTCCTCATAGATGGTGGGGCTGTATCCTGGAGCTCCAAGCAACAAGAAATCGTCTTGCTTTCCATGACGGAAAGCGAATACATTGGTGCTACACATGCCACCAAAGAGGCCCTTTGGCTTTGCACTTTCATTTCTAGTCTTTTCACCCCTCTCTCACAGCCGACAACACTCTTTTCAGATAACCAGTCGGTGATTGCGCTCATGAAAGACCACCAATACCATGTGCACACCAAGCACATAGATGTGTGTTTCCACTTCATACGCTGGATTATCGATGATGGCAAGATCCAACTCGTCTATTGCCCAACTGGAGACATGGTTGCTAATGTCTTCACCAAAGCACTGCCATCGCCGAAGGTCAAACACTTCGCTGCTGAACTCGGACTGTGCACAGCTTGAGGGGGAATGTCGGAATAAGCAAGCATGCGTGCTGCTGATCATGTACGGATCCATTCCACAGACACTGTACCACATGACATGCACATAGCCCAACACACCAGATGAACTATGCGCATTTTTGGATACAATACATTTTGTCTTCTATTCAGTAGTCCCTACATTCCTTGTTTGCCCCTTTTGATAGCTAGCTTGTATCTATGAGTACTTAAACCTGACTGTTCATAGTCGCCACCTCAGTCTGTCTGCCACACAAACAACTGAGGTGAGCATCTTTCACATAAACTATACCGAACTTATACTTACCCATATGCAGTGATTGCTTTTAGGTAAATATCCAATATAGTCCATCTGCCATGCAAACAACTGAGTGATTGCTTTTACTGTCCTCCATCTCTAGAGCTCCACAAACTTTGACATCCACTGCTGAAAAACTCCGGAAATGGATGGAACGTGATGAGAAAGCCCATGGCATTATACAGGACCACATCTCCGATGCTCTCCTACTCAAAATGCAGCAACACACCACCTCCAAAGCACTTTATGAAGCACTTGTGAAAATCCATAAAACTCTGGACAAGTCCTCCACCTCTGCAGGACATATGAAGAAATGGTGTGAGCACCATCAGAGCTCCACCCACATGGTCCAAAAGCAGTGGGAGCACACCCTGCACCTGTAAACGCAGTTTTGGATCACCATATAGATGATCTTGCTAACCATCTGGATCACCTTCACATTATTCCTAACCCCATCAACCCTCCACCTCCGATCCCACCACTTGCCAATCCTCTGGCTCCAGTCCTAGCTCCACCACTAGCACAGCCACAAGCTCTGACACAAGCTCTGGTTGAAGTTATTAGTGGGGTTCGCCAAAGTTCCTGGAACCACCATCTTGTGAATCAGAACAAAGAATACCAGCATACACTGGATGAGGAAGTGCAATGACAAGCTTAGAGAAAATTTGTCAAAATTGATGGGCATAGGAGGAAATGCACATTCCAATCTCAAAAGGAACTCCAGAACCTCCAGAGGAACAGGAGGGAACTCCAGACATTTCCTCCAAGGATCTGGAGATACCTGTAGCCTTTGCTATCATGCAGGAGAAACTGGAGGACTACATCTTCACTAAAGCAGCTAGATCCACACCTGAAGATCTCTCTACCACCATTAAGAATGCATATAACCATCCTAATGCTGACCTATGGTGTTCTGCTGTAAAGGATGAACTCCTTAGCTTGAACACCAATCACATCTATGAAACAGTTCTGATCCTGGAAGGAGTAACTCCAATCACCTCCAAGCCCATATTCCAGATCAAATGTGATCAGGATGGCAGGATCAAATG
>JBBPTE010000642.1:0-13971 GCA_038093935.1 Tylopilus cf. pallidocervicolor | reverse complement strand
AGTAGAGCACAGCCTAGCATGAGGCAGCCTCATGACTTGGTCCGTGCCCTAACTGTCTTAGTATATAAAGTGTCTCCCGATACTTGTAAACGGTAGCTAGTTCTATGCAATCATACCAAGTTACAAGTGAACTAGTGAAAGACTCTAAAGAAGAACTCAAAGGATATAAGATCACGGAAGATCTTCAAAGACGCCTTCACCGTAGCTTGGCTTAACGTTAACAAAAGAACTAGCTGCCCTACACTCCCAAGCATCAACTTGAGGAGACCCATCCACCAAAATTTTCGCCCGAAAACCAAAGTTCTCTGCCCGCTCCCACACTCCCTCTCCTTCCTCCACCGAACAAGATCCTGTTACCCCATCCCCACCTCACTTCGTCCCCGAACTCCCTCCACCGGAAGAAGAAGAGGAACCTAGGGTAGTAGTAAGACCCGCCTCCCCAACCCTATCCAAACAAGAAAGGATCGACCGAGAATATGAGGAATCATACAGGAGCAGACTAGAACAACAAGAAGAATTACGAAAGGCGAATTACCCAGAACCACCATACTCCCCAAAAAGAACTCTAGAAGTAAAAATAGCGGGCAAAGGAAAACAAAGAGAAAAACGTCCAAAAATCCCCAAATTTTGGATACCCGAAACTTCCAAACCAACCGAAGAAATGGCAGACAAACCAGTTGAACTCAAAGCAGGACTGCCAGAAGACTTCACCGGACAGGCCAAAGACGCCATGAGATGAATACTGGCAATGGAAGGATACTTCACCATGAACAGAAGAATATACACTGAAGATGGACAAAAGATAATCATTGCTCTAAACAAAATGTCTAAAGGAAGGGGAAAGTACTTTGCAGAAGCATTCTACCTAGAACATCAAGATCTATCTGACTATACATGGGCAGACTTCAAAAAGCAATTTTTAGCAACCTTCTACCCTTATGATGTTCAACAAGAAGCCAGAGAAACCCTAGAAACTCTTAAGCAAAACCTCAGAGACGAAGAAAGCGGATTCAAAAACTATATATCCATGTTCCAGCTAGTCTTCGCCAAATCCGGAAGAAAAGTAGATGACGCAGCAGTCGTAGACCAATTCGCCAAAGAACTTGACCCAGAATTGGCAACAATGGTCCTCTCTCAAAAAGAAATCCCCACTACCCTCACGGAATGGGTAGAACAAGCAAGCAAGTTTCATATACAACAAAGAAGAATCAGAAGCATCCTGGGAAAAGGAAAGAAAACCAGACCATACTGGACAGACCACTCCACGTCCAGGAAAGACCCAAACACTATGGACATAGATGCAGTCCGCCTATCTCCCGTAGAAAAAGCAGACCATATCAAAAAGAATCTATGTTTCATATGCCACAAAGAAGGATGCAGCACCAGGAACCACAAAGGAAACAGGGGAAGAGGAGGATACAGAGGAAGAGGAAGAGGGGGAGCGCACCAACACATCAGGGCAGTAAACACACCAGGACCCTCACAACCCCCGCCATACGTTCCAAAGGAAAAGAATGAACTCACCCAATACCTAGACGAGCTGAAAGGAAAGAACGTCAACAAAGAAGAAATATTAAGGGTACTCAAGACATGCTTTGACGAAGAAACCCCCGAAGAAGAAGAAACCCACAAAGTGGCAGCAGTACAGATTGAAGAAGAACAAAACAAGGATTTTTAACGCAGAGGGATGCCTCAACGTCTACCCCTCTTAGAGTAAGGACAATAAACAATGTAACGAGTCAACAAATCCAAATTTCTGTCACTCTGTCCAAAAACTCTTAAAGCGTTGAAACAGTAGCCCTGATCGACAGTGGAGCTACAGGAAACTTCATAGACTGCAATCTAGCCAAGAAACAGGGATATCCGCTGAAGGAACTAAAACAACACCTCAAAGCACAAAATGTAGACGGAACAAGTAACCAAGGAGGCACAATAAAATACAAAACAAGTGTGCTGATGACTATCAGAGAGAACAAATCCACACAAGAGTTCCTCGTGCTCAACTGTGGAACAGAAAATGTCATCTTAGGAATGCCCTGGCTACAAAAGGAAAACCCCTCAATCAACTGGAAAGAAGGGAGAGTCACCATGAACAAGAAACCCGAAGAAACCGAAGAACAAAGGTATCTTATCAGATACCTAGGGATCGACCAAGAAAAGAAAATCTCCCACCGATGGAACAAGCGATACGACCAACACTACGAACTAACCTATAAAATCACCATCGCTACACAAGTAGCACAGCAAAAACCAGCAAAAGAAGTAACGGTCCCAAAAGAATTTGAACTATTCAAAAAAGGTATTCGAAGAACCAACGAAAGGAGAACTTCCCCCAGAAAGACCCTTTGACCACGAAATAAAACTAAAGGAAGGATTCGTCCCACGAGTAGCCAAAATCTACCCCCTGAACCCTAAAGAACAAGAAGCCTGTCGAAACTTCATCAAAACCAACCTAGAAGAAGGGAAAATTATACCATCAAAATCCCCACAAGCATCACTGTTCTTTTTCATAGCAAAGAAAGACGGAACACTCCGTCCATGCCAAGACTATAGATATGTCAACGCCCACACTATAAAAAACGCCTACCCTCTACCCCTAATTTCTGAACTAATCGACAAACTAAAGAACGCCAAATACTTCACCAAATTCGACATCAGATGGGGGTACAACAACATCAGAATCAAACCTAAAGACAGATGGAAAGCAGCGTTCATCACCCCAGAAGGACTATTTGAACCAACAGTCATGTTCTTTGGCCAATGCAACTCCCCAGCAACCTTCCAGGCATTCATGAACCACATCTTCGCCGATTACCTAGCACAAGGATGGCTGATTATATATATGGATGACATAATGATAGCCTCAAACAAACTGCCTATCCACCACGAAAGAACAAAAAAGGTATTACAAAGACTACAAGACCACGGACTTCACCTCAAACCTGCAAAATGTGTTTTCGACACACAAGAAGTGGAGTATCTAGGAATGATTATAACCCCAGGACAAGTAAAGATGGACCCCACCAAACTAAAGGCCATCAAAGAATGGAAACCACCTACCTCAGTAAAAGCAACACGGTCATTCATCGGATTCTGCAACTACTACAGAAAATTCATCCCAGACTTTTCACTCACTACTAAACCACTACACGAACTAACAAAGAAAGGAACAACCTGGGAATGGACCCCAAACTGCCAACAAGCGTTCCAAAAACTCAAAGAAGCATTCCTCCAATACCCCGTACTAACCATGCCAGACACACAGAAACCATTTACTGTCATGACCGACGCATCCCTAACTGCAACAGGAGGAATACTTATGCAAGAAGATACCAATGGGGAATTACACCCATGCGCCTACCTATCCAAAACACTAGGAGATGCCGAACGAAACTACGACATATACAACAGAGAACTACTCGCAGTAATACACGCCCTTGAAGAATGGAGACACTATCTCCAAGGAACAAACTTCCCCGTAACAATCCTCACTGACCATAAAAACCTCACGTACTTCAAAGAACCAAGGAAGCTCTCTCGATGACAAGCACGCTGGCAACTTTTCCTCCAAGACTTTGACTTACTCTTCATTCACACCCCTGGCACGAAGATGGCCCCAGCAGATGCCCTCTCCCGCAAAGACGAAGTGAATATCACGGAAGACAACCAGGCCATCACGCTACTTCCCAATCACCTATTCGTAAGAAAACTCGACCTGGAATTAGTAGAAAAAATAGCAAAATCCTCAGCAAAGGATCCGCTAGTCCTCAAAGCATTACAAGCAATACATGAAGAAACTTCCCTTTTCAAAAGAGCGTCACCTACTGATTGGACCTATACCAACGACCAACTCTTTTACAAACAACGGCTATACATACCACCCGAACTTCGTACCCCGCTACTCAAGGAACTTCACTCCTCCCCTATCGGAGGACACAAAGGAGTCCTCAGAACCATCGCCCGCACTCAAAGAGACTACTGGTGGCCAGGAATGACTTCATTTATCAGAAAATATGTTACCGGTTGTGCAATCTGCCAGGCCTACAAAGCAAACACCCACCCCAGCACACCAGCAATATCTCCAATCCATTCCAAAGCCACCCGCCCATTCCAACAAATCTCTATTGATCTCATCACCGACTTACCTCCCAGCGACGGCGCTGATTCCATATTGGTCGTGGTCGACCATGGGCTTACAAAGGGGGTAATTTTCCTAAAAACAAACAAAACAGCGTCCGCTGCCGACATAGCCACCCTTTTCTTCAAAAACGTATTCCCCCGCTTCGGACTACATGACTCATGTGTTATAGATCGGTACGATTTCATCTTCGAGTATACTATTCTTTTCCCCTTCTGACCAGACTTACACCGGAACCAACCACCTCATATCATAAACTTAGCAGGACTAGAGTTTATCGCTTCCGTACGGAAAGCTTTGGAAGATGATCTTCCGAAACCTATCCTAATAGGGGACGTTGCCCAATCTCCCCGAATTCCCTTATGATAGTATAGCCTTTTCCAACCCTTGATACATGAGGACAACACTGCAGTACATAGCCTCCTTCATCTCCGCCCACTTTATCCTCCTTTTACCTACACAGCACGGGCACATGTAAACGGCATGGCCTGGTCCGTGCCCGGTTTCCCTACCTATAAATACTGTACCATCACCTACGATGTTCCCTAGCTAGTTCTACTCAAATACCAGCATTTGGAACTAGAGAAGTCTTGCCTTGAACCTAGCAAACCAGCGAACGCTAGAAGGGAAGGAACTGAAGACCTCCATCTTTGGAAGATATGGGAAGCCTTTAAGACTTCGTCATTCTCAGGAACACCGGAAGCGCGGGAATCCTCAGAACTCCGGAACTCCGGAAGCTCCTCTAGTCCCGAACGTCTGGTAAACGTTAACAAAAGAACTAGCTGCTCCAACTACTCCCAGGGATTCTCCTGAGGAGCCCACATCTCCCAACATTTTCTCCAAAGTAAAATTCTCGGCACGCTCGAGAACCCCCTCCCCATCCTCCACTGAACAAGACCCCGTAACTCCATCACCACCTAGATTCGTACCTGAACTCCCCCCACCCGAAGAAGACGAACCAAGGATCGTCGTAAGACCATCCTCCCCCACCCCTTCGGAAAAAGAACGAATTGATCGAGAATATGAGGAAGCCTACCGATATCGGAAGGAACAGAAGGAAGCCAGGAATAAATCCACCTACCCGGAACCACCCTACTCTCCGGAAAGGACCCTAGAAGTAAAACTGGCAGGAGGAAAAGGGAAAGAAAAGGAAACACCAAAAACCAGATATTGGACACCAGAACCAATCCCAGACCCATACGGAGTAACCAGCGAAATGGCCGAGAAACCCACTGAACTAAAAGCTGGCCTACCAGAAGACTTCACCGGAAATCCCGAAGATGCAATGAGATGGATGCTAGCCATGGAAGGCTACTTCGCAATGAACAACCGAATATACACGGAAGACAGACAAAGGGTAATAACCACCCTTAACAAAATGTCTAAAGGAAGAGGCAAATACTTCGCGGAAGCATATTACCTGGAAAACTTAGAAAAACCGGATATAGCCTGGGCAGACTTTAAAAAGAACTTCCTAGCAACATTCTATCCATACGACATCCAACAGGAAGCAAGGGAAACCATGGAAACCCTAAGGCAAAACCTGAGAGACGAAGAAAACGGATTCAAAAACTACATCTCCGGATTCCAACTAGTATTCGCCAAATCCGGAAGAAAACCAGATGACGCCGCAGTAATCGATCTCTTTGCCAAAGGGCTAGACCCGGAACTCGCCACCATGATTCTCTCACAAAAGGAAATTCCCACTACACTTCCCGAATGGGTAGAACAAGCAAGCAAATTCCACATCCAACAACGAAGGATAAGGAATATCCTAGGAAGAGGAAGGAAAACCAAACCCTTCTGGGGAGATTATACCTCCCACTCTACACGAAAAGACCCAAACGCGATGGACATCGATGCCATCAGGCTCACTCCAGTACAAAGGGCAGACCACATAAAGAAAAACTTATGCTTTATCTGCCATAAAGAAGGATGCTCCACCAGGAATCACAGAAGAAACGACCAGGGAAGAGGGACCGGTAGAGGAAGAGGAAGAGGAGGATATCAACACATCTGAACGGTAAACACCGCTGGACCATCCTCCCCACCTCCCTATGTGCCGAAAGAAAAGTCTGAACTCGGAAACTACCTACAAAGCCTCAAAGGAAAAAACGTCAACCAGGAAGAAATCCTGAGAGTCTTGAAGACCTGCTTTGACGAAGAAGAAAACTTACCGGGTAACGAAGGACCGGAAGAGGACGAACTGACTCAGAAAATAGCATCAGTTCGACTAACAGAAACCTCAGAGGAGGATTTTTAAAGAGGAAAGGATGCCCAACGTCTCCTTTCCAGATAAAACAAGTCGTCCTAAATAATGTAACCACTAAACAAATACAGATACCAGTTACACTAGACGACGGAACAAAAAGCGTTGAAACAATGGCTCTAATCGACAGCGGAGCGACAGGTAACTTCATTGACACTAACCTGGTAAACAGAAAAAAGTACCAACTTGAGGAACTAAAGAGCCCCCTCAAAGCACAAAACGTAGACGGAACAACCAACCAAGGAGGAACCATTAAGTATAAAGTAAAGCTAAAAATCAAACTAGGGAAAACAAACAAGCAACAAGATTTCCTAGTAACCAACTGCGGAACAGAAAACGTTATACTAGGAATGCCCTGGCTACAACAGGAAAACCCCCAAATAAACTGGAAAGAAGGAACCATCTCCCTAAACAAAGAACCTGAACCAGAACCAATCGAACAAAGGTACCTCCTAAGATACCTAAACATAGAACAAGACAAAAGAATAGAACACGCATGGAACAAACGATACGACCAACACTACCTGTGCACGTATAAAATCACCCTTGCCACAGAAATGGCCCAAAAACAAAAGAAAGCGGAAGTGACCATACCGGAAGAATTCCGAAAATATCGAAAAGTTTTCGGAGAACCACCGGAAGGGGAACTACCCCCAAGCAGACCATTTAATCATGAAATCAAACTAAAAGAAAGCTTTGTTCCAAAGATAGCAAAAATCTATCCGTTAAACCCCAAGGAACAACAAGCATGCAAGGACTTCATAGCGCAAAACCTCAAAGAAGGAAAGATCGTTCCATCAAAATTCCCACAAGCTTCCCCTTTCTTTTTTGTAGCAAAGAAAGATGGAACCCTACGACCCTGCCAAGATTACCGATACATAAACGCTCACACAATCAAAAATGCCTATCCACTCCCACTCATCTCCGACCTCATCGATAAACTAAAAGAAGCAGAAATCTTCACCAAATTCGATATCAGATGGGGATACAACAACATCCTCATCAAACCGGAAGACCGATGGAAAGCAGCGTTCATTACTCCAGAAGGACTATTCGAACCAACAGTTATGTTCTTCGGACAATGCAACTCCCCGGCGACATTCCAAGCGTTTATGAACCACATCTTCGCAGACTATCTAGCCGAAGGGTGGCTGATCATCTACATGGATGATATAATGATATTCTCTAAAGGAGAACAAATACACACCGCGCGAACCAAGAAAGTCCTAGAAAGACTGGAAGAAAACAAGCTATACTTAAAACTCCAAAAATGCATCTTCAACGCAAAAGAAGTAGAATACCTGGGAATGATTATCTCCCCAGGACAAACAAAAATGGACCCCGCAAAAGTCAAAGCCATAGAAGAATGGAAACCCCCAACATCGGTGAAAGGAACCAGGTCCTTCATTGGATTCTGCAACTACTACAGAAGGTTCATCCCCGATTTCTCCGAAAAAGCCAAACCACTACACCAACTAACCAAGAAAGGAGAAAAATGGGACTGGACTCCTGAATGCCAGAAAGCCTTCGAAGAACTCAAAGAAGCATTTACCAGATACCCAATCCTCCTAATGCCCAACAACACAAAACCATTCTCGGTAATGACTGACGCCTCCCTAATCGCAGCAGGAGCAATCCTAATGCAACATAACGAAAACGGAGAACTACAACCATGCGCATACTTCTCAAAGACGTTAGGAGATGCCGAACGAAACTACGACATATACGACAGAGAGCTCCTAGCGGTAATTCTAGCACTTGAAGAATGGAGACACTACCTCCAAGGAACAAATCACCTGGTCACCATCCTCACTGACCACAAAAACCTCACCTATTTCAAAGAACCACAAAAGCTATCCAGAAGACAAGCCCGATGGCAACTGTTCCTCCAGGACTTCGACTTAATATTCATCCACGTCCCGGGAACACAAATGGCACCAGCCGACGCCCTATCTAGGAAAGACGAAATAGACACCCAAAACGACAACCAAGCAATAACTCTACTTCCAAACGAGGTACTGCTAAGAAAAATCGACCTATCAATAGCAGAAAAAATCTCCACCTCTACACAAAAAGACCCCCTAGTATTAGCAGCACTAGACGCCATACAAAAAGAACAATCCCTATTTAAAAGGGCATCCCCCACCGACTGGAAATACGAAAATGACCAACTGTTCTATAAAAAAAGATTATACATACCACCACAAATACGCCAGCAACTCACTAAAGAAATACATAATTCCCCTATAGGAGGACACGAGGGAGTTCTACGAACCATTGCACGCATGCAAAAAAACTATTGGTGGCCAGGAATGAACGGGTTCATACGAAGATATGTTACTGGATGTGCCATCTGCCAATCCTACAAAACAAACACACACCCATCTATCCCACCCCTTAACCCCATCAAAACCACCGCCACCAGACCGTTTCAACACATATCCATGGACCTGATCACGGACCTACCACCATCCGACAACGCCGACTCAATTTTGGTCATAGTAGACCAAGGACTTACAAAGGGGGCAATTTTCCTAAAAACCAACAAAACCGCGGATGCCGCGCAAATTGCACAACTATTCTTCGATAACGTATTCCCAAGGTTCGGACTACACGACTCTGTAATCTCCGACAGAGGGCCGCAATTCACGTCCGCCTTCGCCAAGGAACTGGCAAGGCTACTACATTACGACGTAAAATTATCAACTGCCTACCACCCTCAAACCGACGGAGAAACTGAAAGGGTAAATCAAGAACTAGAAACTTACCTCCGAATATTCTGTAAGGAAGACACCATGAAATGGGCAAAAATGCTCCCAATCGCTGAATTCTCCCACAATTCGGCAATGCATTCCTCCACCGGGCAAACCCCATTCTTCCTAATGCACGGATATGAACCTAGAGGATACCCCAAAATAGGGAAAACCTTCGTTCCCCATCTAGAACAAAGACTTCACCTCATCGAAGAAGCAAGAAAAGAAGCAATAGCGGCCCACGAAATCACACAAAGAATCATGAAAGAAAGAATCCAAACAAAATTCAAACCCTGGAAATGCGGAGATAAAGTATGGCTAGAAGGAAGAAACCTACGAACCAAATACGAAACAAGGAAATTCACCCCAAAAAGAGAAGGACCCTTCGAAATCACCAAAGTCCTCTCCCCTATTACGTATCAACTAAAAATCCTGAAACAATGGAAAATACACGATGTGTTCCATGCCTCACTACTTTCCCCTTACAAGGAAACATCTGAACACGGCCCTAATTTCATCCGACCACCGCCGGAAATAATTAACGAGGAAGAAGAGTATGAAGTAGAAAGAATCATCGCCCACAAAGGAAACAAAACAAGAAGACAATACCTAGTCGCCTGGAAAGGATACTCCAGGGCCGAAAGTACCTGGGAACCCGAACGAAACATCACCCATGCACGGACCATCCTAGAAAAGTATAAAAAACAACACAACCTCTAAGAAACCCCCAGCAAAGTCACCAACTAAGCTACCACAACAACATGTCCGCCATCGTCCCCACCATCCTCAACAAGAAGCTCCCCCTCCAAGTCCAAAGGCTCCCCGAGGACGCCCGACGAATGCTCTATGCCGTAGTAGTTGGCAACCCAGTAGCATGCTATGCCTTGGAACGAGACTCCTGGTATACCGAAAACCACCGCCTCATCGAAGGCATCCAATTGTACAGGACATTCAAGTCCTTATCCCTCGCCCACGCCCTTTGCTGCCCGCAAGGACTACCTGCCCTCTACGACAACGCTATGACGTGTGCCATAGCAGACGCAAAAAGGAGGATCTTAGAACTCCTCCATAACGACGGGTTCTACGGGGTGGTCAATAACCTTCTGCCCGAAATCCTCTCCCCTATCCTCCTCCCCATTCTAGCATCCTTATCTGCAGTAGAAAGAGACGAATACTTTCGAGGAACCGGCTTCTCGGAAAGCGACTTCAACGAGGCAATGAGGAAACAATGGGCATATCGAGACAAGACACCTCCTGTCGAAGAACTTGAAGAAGGAGAAATCATAGAATCCCCCACCATCATTCCTTCACCGGAACAAATTTCCCCCCTGTCTCTCTCTCCACCACCACCTCGACGAACCCAGACATTTCCTGGAAGAAGCGGAAGGGTCATCGAGACCTTCTCTCCAAACGCTCTCCCACCTAGTGTCCACCATGCCGTACTCAGGAAGTCATACGGACCACCTGACCGAGAATATTTCCCCAGGACCCCCTCTCCTCCCTACACACGCCCTCTCCCACCTACACCAACAGCAGTTCCCGCTACCCCCAGAAATCCTCCAAACCCTCTCCCCCCAACAGAAAGTAGCGCACCACGACCTCACTACGTGGAGAAAAAATGTTTCACTTGCAATCGCCCCGGACATTTTAGAGTCGAGTGTCCGTACTACACGTGCCCTTACTGCAAAAAGACTGCTCCAGGACATCCTCAAAAATATTGTCCGGAAGTACACTGTCCCGTATGCCACTCACTGGGCATTCTAGACACGAATGTCCACTCCATCGGCAGTTCGACTCCAATGAAGACCTGGAGGTACACGTCTGGAACGAAGGCGACGCGTCAGGACCCGACTGTTAGAGGGGGACTCCAAGGGAGAATAACTGAAGCAGTGCTTCAGATCTATGAAGGGGGTAATGTTATAGATCGGTACGATTTCATCTTCGAGTATACTATTCTTTTCCCCTTCCGACCAGACTTACACCGGAACCAACCACCTCATATCATAAACTTAGCAGGACTAGAGTTTATCGCTTCCGTACGGAAAGCTTTGGAAAACGATCTTCCGAAACCTATCCTAATAGGGGACGTTGCCCAATCTCCCCGAATTCCCTTATGATAGTATAGCCTTTTCCAACCCTTGATACATGAGGACAACACTGCAGTACATAGCCTCCTTCATCTCCGCCCACTTTATCCTCCTTTTACCTACACAGCACGGGCACATGTAAACGGCATGGCCTGGTCCGTGCCCGGTTTCCCTACCTATAAATACTGTACCATCACCTACGATGTTCCCTAGCTAGTTCTACTCAAATACCAGCATTTGGAACTAGAGAAGTCTTGCCTTGAACCTAGCAAACCAGCGAACGCTAGAAGGGAAGGAACTGAAGACCTCCATCTTTGGAAGATATGGGAAGCCTTTAAGACTTCGTCATTCTCAGGAACACCGGAAGCGCGGGAATCCTCAGAACTCTGGAACTCCGGAAGCTCCTCTAGTCCCGAACATCTGGTAAACGTTAACATCATGCATATCAGACCGAGGACCACAATTTGCCTCAGCGTTCGCACGAGAACTATCCCGCCTATTGAAATATGACCTAAAACTATCCACCGCGTTCCACCCACAAACCGACGGAGAAACGGAAAGAGTAAACCAAGAACTAGAAACTTACCTTAGGATATTCTGCAGAAAAGATATATCCAAATGGGCCGAACTCCTCCCAATCACTGAATTCTCCCATAATTCTGCCGTACACTCTTCAACCGGACAAACCCCGTTTTACCTCATGTACGGATACGAACCAAGAAGCTACCCGAAGATAGGAAAAACCTTCATCCCACACTTAGAAAACAGACTAAAAGAAATAGAAGAAGCACGAAAAGAAGCCTTAGCAGCACACGAAATAACACAAAGAATAATGAAAGAAAGAGTAAGATCCAACTTCAAACCCTGGAAAGTAGGAGAGAAAGTATGGCTAGAAGGAAGAAACCTCAAAACCCACTACGAATCAAGAAAGTTTGCACCAAAAAGGGAAGGACCCTTTGAAATCATCAAGGTCCTTTCCCCTATTACATACAAACTAAAACTCCCGAAGCAATGGAAGATTCATGACGTGTTCCACGCCTCCTTACTATCCCCATACAAACAAACTCAGGAACACGGACCTAGCTTCGCCGAACCGCCACCAATAACGATAAAAGGGGAAGAAGAATTCGAAGTAGAGAAAATTATCTCACACCGAGGAAGCGGGAACCGAAGACAATACCTAGTGGCATGGAAAGGATATGCCACATCAGAAAATATGTGGGAACCGGAACGAAACTTAACCAACGCACAGACCACTCTCAAAGCATATAAAGATCGGCATAAACTGAACTAAAAAACCCCATCAGCCCCACCAAGCCGATACACCACACACACAACCAACATGTCCTCCACCCTCACCCCCACCGTTCTTAACAAGAAACTCCCCATCCAAGTCCAATGCCTCCCCGCCGACGCCCACCGCATGCTCTACGGTGTGGTCATTGGAAACGCAGTCGCGTGCTATGCCCTGGAGCGCGACCCCTGGTACACCGAGAACCATCGCCTCATCGAAGGCATCGAACTTTACAGGACGTTCAAAACCCTCTCCCTTATCCACAACCTATGCTGCCCACAAGGACTCCCGGCGCCTTACGACAACGCCATGACGTGCGCCCTAGCAGACACCAAAAGGAGGGTCCTCGACCTCTTACACAATGACGGCTTCTTCGGAGTCGTCAACAACCTCCTCCCGGAAATCTTACCCCCATTCCTCCTCCCCATCCTCGCATCACTCTCTCCCAGCGAACACGACGATTACTTCAGAGAAACAGGGTTCTTCGATGAAGATTTCAACGAGGCCATGAGAAGGATGTGGAGGAACAGGGATGGCGGTGAAAGGATCCCCATCAGAGAAAGAGAAGAGGGTGAGGTGAACGAAGAGGAGGAAGAAACTACCACGGTGGTCAACAGTTCCAGAGAAGGAACCCCCATGTCCTTTTGCAGCACTCCTCCACCTCAGGTTGCTAGAAGAACGGAACCCCTCTGCGGACGACCGCGGAGATCGCAGCAGAGGGATTCCCCAAGCCTTTCCCCCGACTCCTTCATCACATCCGCTATCAGAGGAAGGCAAAGCCAACCGTACATATACCAGACAGGACCTCCGCGAACTTCAACACCTGATCGGGAATACCACCCCCGAACACCCTCTCCATGCTACACATGACCTCTTCCCCCTCCACCTAGACATGCTACCGCTCCCGCCCAGCTTGTTGCTATCGATGACCCAGGAGCAACGACAAGTACACAATGATTTGGTCCGATTGAAAAGCGTTGCTTCACCTGCAACCGGCCGGGCCATTTCCGGGTTGAATGCCCGCATTACATGTGCCCTCACTGCAAAACGAGTGCTCCAGGCCACCCTCAGAAGTTCTGTCCGCAAATACAATGTCCCGTCTGCAACTCACTGGGCCACTCTAGAATCAAGTGCCCCCTACATCGAGCCAGGTATGACTCCGACGAGGACCTGGAGGTGCACGTATGGAACGAGGGCGACTGCTCCGACGGGGGAGGAGGGGATCTTTGAAGGAAGGATGCAAGGGAAAATAACTGAAGCGGTGCTTCAGTTCTACGAAGGGGGTAATGTTATGGAACGGTATGACTATTGGTTCGAATACGATACTTTAATCCCTTCGCCCCCAGAGTATCAGTCTTTACCCAAAGAAGACGCTCTGGCCTTTGGTATTGTCTCTATGGGACAACTCATAGAGGAAAACCTTTACGCCT
>JBBPTE010000641.1:2126-12736 GCA_038093935.1 Tylopilus cf. pallidocervicolor | reverse complement strand
GCCACAGTCCATGCACCGAGCGGACTGGTATTTGAGTTCGCTTTCTGTAAGACGTGTCGAGATCTCCTTCCAGTCTTTAACTCGCTTTCGGGGCGGCCTATATGCCTCGTTGAGTCGTTTATACTTCATAAATCCACGAACTTTGTCCAGCTTGTGGAGTCGTTGCTTGGTAGTTGATTCGTCAACGAGAGAGTCCTCTATGTCGCCAACGGACGGTTCATGACGTTTGAAGGGGGTAGGAACATTTGGAATAGGCTCTTTAGGGAGTAAAAGATCTTCGAGACCCTCTGAAGCGAGGTCAACCTGGCTAGCCGTTCGGGAAGGAACGAGATCAATAACATTCAAGCGCATTTTCTCCTCCTTCTCTTTGGCGGCCTGCTCTTCTAAAACGCGTTTGTAATCCAGAGGCATGACCCGGACGAACAAGGGAAGGAGGTGATGGAAATCGTTCAAAACGCGGTTGGCGACCTCTGACCCGGTATAGTGACGATGGTCCTCGATAAGGCTGCGAAGAGCAGCAATCTCCCGGGGGTCCGTGACTTTACCAAGTTCTACCATTTCCATGTTAACCTTAGAGGCAAAAGTGTGGGCTGTGTCGAGAACGTAAGCTATCCCTCCGCTCATTCCTGCAGCGAAGTTACGGCCAGTAGTGCCAAGAACCACGACTCGTCCGCCGGTCATATATTCGCAACCATGGTCTCCAGTACCTTCAACTACGGCATTTGCACCAGAGTTTCGAACGGCAAAACGCTCTGCAGCGATACCTCGGATGAATGCTTCACCTGACGTCGCACCATATAAGCAGACGTTGCCTATAATGATATTTTCCTCTGCCTTGAAGGTCGACTGCTTTGGAGGATAGACAATAAGGCGTCCTCCCGACAGGCCTTTGCCAACGTAATCATTGGCGTCGCCTTCCAGCTCGATCGTGATTCCCGGAGCAAGGAATGCACCACAGGATTGACCAGCAGACCCGCGCATGCGGATGTGGATAGTATCCTTGGGCAAGCCATCTTCACCATAGAGTTTGGAGACGCGGTGAGATAGAGAGGTGCCCAAAGCACGGTCGGTGTTTTTCACTTCACAATCGATATGAACTGGGAGACCCTTCGTCAGCGCAGGCTCCGATTCGTCGATAAACTTGTTATCGAGGCGGATGTAAAGCTTGTGGTCTTGCTGACGAACACGATACGTGGCTGCGCCAGGGCGCATTTGCCAGGCGGGTTTGAGTACAGCGGAGAGATCCAGGTTAGCAGTTTTTACCGTGCGAAGTTTTTCGTCAATCTTAAGCATGTCAGCCCTTCCAACCATCTCATTGATGGTGCGGAACCCGAGTTTCGCCATGATTGTACGGAGTTCCTCCGCCAGGTAGTAGAAGAAGTTGATAACTTGCTCGGGCTGGCCGGCGAATTTCGTCCGAAGTTGAGGGTCCTGAGTAGCAATGCCGACGGGGCAGGTGTTCACTGGAACAAATCGTAGGCGAGAGACATAAATGTCGAAAAAAGAATACTTACAATGACACTTGCGCATCATTATGCACCCCATTGCAATTAAGGGTGTGGTGGCAAAGCCCCACTCCTCTGCACCAAGCAAGCAAGCAATTGCGATATCGCGACCAGTCCGAATTTGACCATCGGTTTGAACGGTTACACGACCCCGGAGGTCGTTCAGAACGAGAGTCTGGTGTGTTTCTGCAAGGCCAAGTTCCCAGGGTAAACCAGCATACTTGATACCAGTCCACCTAGAGGCACCGGTGCCCCCATCGTGACCAGAGATCAGAATGTGGTCTGCTTTCGCTTTTGCGACGCCGCTGGCTACGATGCCAACACCAACTTCCGAAACAAGTTTCACAGAGACGCGCGCGCGAGGATTCGAGCACTTCAGGTCGTAAATAAGCTGCTTAAGATCCTCTATAGAATATATATCATGGTGGGGAGGGGGGGAAATCAGGCCCACACCAGCAGTCGAATGACGAGTGCGAGCTATTGAACCCGAAACCTTATGACCTGGGAGCTCACCACCTTCACCTGGCTTCGCGCCTTGCGCCATCTTGATTTGTAGCTCGTCTGCATCAGCTAGGTAGTTGGACGTGACGCCGAAACGACCTGAGGCAACCTGTTTGATTGCGGACCGCATTGTATCTCCGTTAGGGAGGACTTGAGACCTTTCAGCATCCTCCCCACCTTCACCAGTGTTCGACTTGCCGCCAAGTCGATTCATAGCAACCGCTAGAGTAGAATGTGCCTCCATTGAAATTGATCCATACGACATAGCTCCGGTAACAAAGCGTCGGACAATCTCATTCCAGGGCTCGACTTGTTCAATAGGAATTGGCGTCGCGCTTTCTAGCCGGAAATCAAGAAGACCACGCAAATGGATGCTCTTCGCTTGTTCATTCGCATTGCGAGCATACGCATCGTACGCAACCTGGTTCTTCTCCCTGACGGCATCCTGCAAATTGGCGATGCCCACAGGGTCATTGATATGTGCCTCCCCGCCATCCCGCCAATGATACTCGCCAGACTCGGGCATACCCGGCGGTAAGATGGTCTGCCGCGAAGGCCAACCACGTTCATGAAGCTCGAAGGCGTCGAGGGCCAGTAGATCAAACGTAGCGCCCTGGACTCGGGAGGCAGTCCCAGTAAAGCAACGTTCCACCACTTCGCTGTGCAGACCGAGGGCCTCAAAAATCTGGGCTCCCTTGTATGACTGCAGAGTGGATATACCCATTTTCGACATAACCTTGAGAACTCCGTTGTCGATGGAGTTGCGATAATTCGTAATCAGGTCCGTGACAGACTTGTCACCACCTTTGATGCTACAGAAATGCGTCAAGCCCCGCCGAAACATGAATCAATTTTCGTCGACTCACAGCCCTTCTCGGCCAACTTTATGTATTGTTTCAAGCATTAACCAAGGGCAAATGGCGTCCGCCCCATATCCAACGAGAACGCAAATGTGGTGCACTTCGCGAGCCTCGGCTGTCTCAACCATCAAGGCAACCTTCGCACGCTTCTTTTGCAGAACGAGGTATTGATGAACGCCACCACATGCAACCAGTGCGGACAGAGGTACGCGGGAGGGTCCGGTGGCGCGATCGGACAAAATGATGACCTTGATACCATCCTCGATGGCCTGTGCTGCCTCGCTGCAGACACGCTGCAAAGCTAGTTGATACCCAGGTATGCCTTCTTCCTTCTGGAAGGTGATGTCGATTGTGATCGAAGGCCACGTAACGTAGGCGGCCTTCAGGTTTTTCATCGCATTCATTTCCTCAAGTGACAGCAACGGGGAAGGAAGGAGAATGCGGTGGCACTGCTCTGGCTTCATCTCCAAAAGATTGCCCTCGGGCCCGACGTATGCTTCAAGTGACATGACGATGTTCTCCCGTATGGGATCTATGGGCGGATTGGTGACCTGTGCGAATAGCTGACGGAAATAGTCATATATGATACGGGGTTGCGTGGCCATTGCCGCAATAGGTGTGTCGTTCCCCATGGATCCCAATGCTTCCTTGCCGCTCTCGACCATCGGAAGCACAAGGAGATTGAGCTGTTCTACAGTGTAACCAAATGCAAGGAGTTTGGGATCACTGCTGAGTGGCGCGTCATCGATGATGGGATCAATGGTAACGTTGCCGCGAACTACCCGCTTGATGATACTTGGAACACGTAGAATGTGAGCCTCGACCCATGATGCAAAATTTTGCTTGGAAGCTGTGTTCCGTTTGAGTTCCTTGTCATCTACGATTCTTCCCTCAAGTGTGTCAACGAGAAGCATGCGGCCAGGCTTTAGACGACCTTTCTGCACGACGTTCTCCGGAGGAATGAAAACTGCACCAACTTCAGAGGCACACACCATGATGTCTTCATTGCTGACGACAAAACGACATGGCCGTAGACCATTACGATCGAGATTAGCACCACAGTAACGGCCGTCGCTGAAAGTAAATAGGGCAGGACCATCCCATGGTTCTTGCAGACAAGCAGCCCAGTTATAGAATGCTCGCTTTTCTGGCTCCATGTGTTCATTCCCTTGCCAAGCCTCGGGAATGAGCATCATGATGGCTTCCGGCAACGTGACAACACCATTCACGACAAGGAGCTCCAGTACGTTATCGAAAGCAGCGGAGTCAGATCCCCCTGTTTCGATGATGGGATAGAGAAGGTCGAGCTGATCCCCGAAGCTCGTGGAAGAGAGTACACCTTCACGGGCCCTCATCCAATTCTTGTTGCCACGAACAGTATTAATCTCGCCTACAATGGCGCATTAGATCTTACCCGATACTGCCAGGCGTGACATACTGACCGTTATGAGCGGCCCACCTCATTGGCTGGGCACGATCCCATGAAGGGAAGGTATTGGTGGAGAAACGGGAATGCACCAGAGTGAAGTGTGAGCGATAAAAAACGTGATTGAGGTCATGATAATAGTTGTATACTTGGGGGGGTGAGAGCTGCCCCTTGTACACGATATTTTTCGAAGACAGTGAACAGACGTAGAAGCCCTTGGCGACCGTACTTTATATACAGGAAAAAGTGGAGATGTTAAGCGAAGTTCATTGATCTGAATGAATGAGAAAGGACAAACATGGTATGAGTGGCATGCTTGCGCAATACGTAAAGCTGACGCTCAAATAGTTTGGCGTCGAAAGGACCATCCTGACAAGTAGTACCGTCACCATAGTGATCACGAAGAACAACGAAAGGCTGGTAAATTGCTGGTTCCTTGCTGCTCGCAGCAGGACCTAGGATCGTGCCGTCTGTCGGAACCTCGCGCCAGCCGAGTACACGAAGACCCAATCCGCTAGCAATGTTGGAAAAAATCGCCTGAAAGGTTTGAAGCTGGATGGGATCGTTGGCCTTGAAGAATACATTGCCGACGGCATACTCGCCCGATTCGGGTAAAACACAGCCGATTTCCCTTTCAGCTTCTCGCTGGAAGAAAAGATGGGGGATGGCAGTCATGACACCAGCACCGTCGCCATCGCGGCTATCCGCCCCGGTGGCACCACGATGGGTCATAGCGCAAAGTAGTTGACGGGCATCAGAAACGATTTTGTGACTTTGCTCGCCCTTGATATGACAGATGAAGCCAACCCCGCAAGCGTCTTTTTCGTAGTCAGCGAGATAAAGACCTTGATCTGCGGGAAGAGATTGATCCCAAGAATCAGGATTGCGTTGGACAGAATAGAAGCCGTTGTCTGTTAGAGAACATGCCTCCGAAGCCAGAGGGAGCTGCTGCGAGACGTCCAGGTATGCCATAGAAGGAGAAGAAAACTGGAAGGCGAAGAGAAAAGAGCTCCCCGCAGAGAAGACGATAAAAACCCGGATTAGAGTCAATGCCACGCCGGCCGAATAAGGATCGCACCCCTGGCGGGCCTCCGTGAGATGCCGCCGGACCTCCGCATGCTTAGATAATCGTCCAGATCAAGACTCGACCCTGTATCATTATGTCAACGGAACGCCCGAACAAATTGGTCGAAGAAAGCACAATACCGGATGCCATGGCCTTTACATCGTCTGGGGACGGAAAACGAGGGGAACGACATGCATCAGCGCTACCACTCTGTTCGAGGACAACCGAAAAGAAAAGACACAGAACCACTCTCGAGTCTCTGCACCAATCCTCAGGAATAGGACGCTCCGTGTCAACTTCTGGGCGGAAATTATCAGCATCGCAAGCGGCGCGATATTCCCATGGCCAACCGTGTTGAGCACAGGAATCGCCGGAATTCAACATGAGAAGGCCATACCTTGCAATCGACGCAAGGTGTCCCGCGAGAGTAACACTGCTCAGTGGCCATGGAACTAGTATTATTTTCCGTGTCGGTTTTCGTGGGTCCAAAGCTCACGTTCGAGTTGAGCCTGGAGCGCTGTTGCGGAGATCTGAATTAGCCCTCGGAACCGGACAGCAAACCCATAACGCATCACACGGTCCCACTACATGGGACAGCCTAGCGCGTGATGGTGATCTGAGCCCACAGTCTACTCAACGATGAGCCGAGATATCGCCAGCCGGCTTGGTTTTACCCTAATGTGGTTCAAACAAGTTCAACGTCTGCAAGCACCTAACGTCATGACCTGAGCACATTCTCATGCTTGTCAGTCTGGGCTGGCAGCACCAGGCACTAATGAACCCACTGGCACTGTGTCTCCCAGCACAGCAGACCACGGTGATTGGTGAAGATGGAGTGTGTCAGACGAGAGAGCGAGATATGTAAAGAGGTTGCCGCGACGGCAAACTACAGTAAGCTACCATCCCGCGGAAAGCCGACTTAGCTCCCAAGAAGCCAATCATGTGGCTAGATACATAAGAAGTTGTTTTACTTGTCGTCAGCGCAACACAGTCTGATCAGATAACAAACAGCCACGCCATTAGGAGCCTGATGTTGACTCTTTACCAACTGACATATTTACTGGATTAATTCATCTTCTGCAAAAGTAACAGCAAGCTTCATGAAGGGGTAAATTTGGCCCAAGAAGGCACTCAAGCCACGGGAGAAGTTCTCCAGCTGGACACGAGGCAAATTTGATACTTTTGCCATGCGGACTTCATCAAACGAGACAATAACGTTGTCCCAAGATGGGACAAGGCATCGTGAAGATGACCAGATGATGTAGTACGCGGAGTTTGCAGGGACTAGTATAGATTTTATATATAGAGTTGACAACTTCTGCTGGTAAATTTACAGAACCTTAGAGAGTAATTGCCTTACTGGAGACTAGTTGATGGTGGGCATAGACCGAGGAGGTTCGTGTGATGGATTAGGACACACCTGTTTCTTGCCCGGATTCCTTCTGATGGTCACAGGAAATAACACTTCCGGTTGAGTCCCGGCCCTATCGAGGGTCCTTCTCTCAAGTTAATTGACTCATTGTCCTGGGTCGTGTATTTTCCGAGTCAGAACACCTGTAAATGGCGAGGCATCACCTTAGGACTAGGGAATCAGTACAGAGATTTCGCCCGTACAAGCACTGAAAAGTGTCCGGGTCGAACTGGTGTCGCATATTGCAAATAACTTCCAGGGGTGAATGGCAAGACATTCCATTCATGTTCAATACCCATTTATCTGAGCATTACATGGTCCTCCCAACCAGGAAAACTTGACCAAACCTCTCGATATAACAAATCAACCTGCACCATCGTGCAGCGCACAACATACCGCAGCTGCGTGAGGGTTTTCAGTAAATAAATTATTTGGGATTAAATCTCAACATACCCTTGTGATGTCCATTGTACTGTCGGACAGTCTCGCCCGAAGCCATCTCCCAGAGTCGAGCAGTGTGATCCGAGGACGCTATTGATCGGTGTGCACCAAAAATAACGAGTTAAGTCAGATGCCAGCTTCTCACCTGTCACCAGATATGCCGAGTCCGCACTAAAGGCACAGTCCCACACCCATCGCTGATGCCCTTGGAGTACTTTCTCTTGCCTCAATTCATAATTTTGAGATATAGACCATATCTTCACTGTCGTGTCCGCTGAACATGTGGCGAGATACCTAATGTATCCGCACGAGCTTCGATTACATGCATACAGTAAACTCAGATACAGGACTTACCTAACATCGGGACTGAGAAGAACACGAGTTATATATTTCTTATGAGCACTGAACTTGGTTACGGCCTGGTATCTTGGGAGTTCAGATTTCTCCTCGTTAATCTTCCAGACATAGCATTTGCCCTAATTACGGAATGATGAGCGCCAACCCAACCTCAGGATGGAATCATGCCTTATTATTTCCAGCAACCAAACATGATCCATCAGAAGCAAGGCTAACTGATCTAATAGGTACATCTCCAGCTGGGGTCTTGCGCTCGTGTCAAGAAATCGAAAACGGATGGAGATGAAATTGACACACCAGTTCATGTGAACAGAGATTCTCAGACAGGTCCCACTGTTTGATGCATCCAGCCTGATCACAGGAGATGAGTTCTCCTTGATTAGGATGTACACAAACATCGTTGACTGTACGACTGCGTAAGTGTTATCGGGAGAGAGTAACATGGTAAGATAGATTACCAGGAGCGCCATTATCGTACGTACGATGTACTTGTGTACTCCTGGAGTGACAGGTAAAGAGAAAAGATAGGAATTAACAGATTTCGAAGTGAATGAGTACCTGAGGTCCCATATTCTGATGGTACCGTCCTCACTGCCTGTAACTAACCATTTTCCTTCGCTATGGAAAGAAACGGAGGTTACGTTCATGGTGTGAGCATCGAGACAGGTTAACTGCCGATTTGCGCGCTTCAATATGTGGGTTGCGGAGATGGGGAAAACCAACCGGAGTGGAGGAAGTACTAGCGATTTCGTAAATGTACACTTTCTTGTGGATCGCCGCAGCTAGCAGACGCTTGCTAAGAACCGGAACGTGAACGTGATACACCTCAAGCAGAAAGCCTGGATTACTCAGGTGAGATAGCGAGACGATTTACTTGCTGTTGACGAGGGCAAGTATGACCTATCTGCATAGCGTGATTGAATAGATGGTGCTCACACCGGATTCCCCCGACCTTGCGATGGTACGGGAGCAAATTCCACTCCAAGCTTCCCAGAATCTGATCTCGTGGTCGTACGAGCCCGTCACTAGAATAACCGACATTCTGCGTCACAGTTGTGGTCAATGTCAAATGAGGGTTCTCGAGAACGTTGCAGCTTCGCGCTGCCTGAGGCGACACCGGATACAAATTATTTAATCGTGTTTTCTGAGCTCCGCTATTTTCCCATGCATAACATACCCCTTCATTTGCGAACCTCGCACTTTTGTTCGGAAGGCTGCACACGTATGTACATGATTCTCACTTTCAAGATCCACCGACAGAGGTCCGTTCATTTAGTTACAGAGCTCCGCTCAGATGAAATCTTGCTGGGGCTAGGCCGAGGATCAGGTCCGGTTGGTGAAGGATGGCAACGTGTGCAGTGCTGCATATGTTTGCCACGCGTCATTCTAGGATAATTTGCTTCATCGCGGGGTGGGCCTGTGAGTGCTTGAGTGTTTGGGGACCTCAAGCAATATTACGTCCCTTCTATGATGCCGTTCTGCCTCGACCTTCACGATTTCATACATTTCATAACTCACAGCTAAGACATTGTTGCATTTGATTTATCAGGCATCTCAAACGCGTACTCAGTCGCGCGACGAGCCGCCGTCCGTGAATTAATTGAGCTCGGCTATTGCAATTGCTCGCTGGCTACTAATGTGTCGTTACAGCTGTTCTTCACAAACCCCATAAGCGACATTCTTAGAATTCCACACCAAACAACTGGCCCTTCCGGGCTGCAAGAACAAATTAGGCACGTCCGTTCAGTAGGTCCTATCACCGACTGCTACCCGCTCGGACTTGGGTGATCTCGATTTCGAAGGAGGACAGATCTAACCATTTATTGCGAGGTTTATAAGGAGTGCAGTCCACCAACCAATGGCTCCCAACGACCCTCAGAACCTGCCGTTCGCCACCTACTATTTTGGCTATGAACGCGTACCCGGTAAGTCCCCATTTCGCTGCTCAGCGCTCCCCAGAACACTGTTGACCCAGAGCTTAGAACGGCACACGAGTTTTTTTCTGGACTGCCACCGGCGAAATCAAATATGGTACCGTACAATCCACAAGCCGCCTTGCCGATGTGAGTTTTTTCCTTTAATATGCGCTGTACCTATATCTACAGTGCGTAGGGGACGCAAATTGTCGTGGTAGCACTAGACGGAGGTGAAGGTCATCGCAGTCTGCCGTAAGTAGCTTACGCATTGCAGAGTGCGAACATACACTGATGCCTTAGCTATCAGTGTTTCCAGTGTCTCAAAAGTAAACTAAACCAAGTTGTTATTCCGGCGCACATTTCATCTGCATTGTAGATCTCATTAGACTCGTTAGAGCCATTGCATGGACTTCACATCCCCCACACTGTATCAATTTACTTCCCATCGGCCATATTGTTATTTAAGTATTCGCTTGTAGCTGCGGACTGTTCCTAATAGTAATACGCATCACGTTGATTCACTCTCAGTTCAAACGTTCACCACTAGCAACTTGGACTCCGGAATACTGTATCAAACGGGTACTCTTGTTATGGCGTGTCTCCAAACCGCATGGTGTCAGTTACCAGGGCTCTGGGAATCGGTGCATAAGTCCGGGCTGCACGTTTTGTCCTCCATAGACCCGCAAGTATGGGCAACCGATTGCTGATCCCTTGACGAGAGAAAATTTGGGGCGCGGAACTCAAGCGACAATTTGACGCCAAGTTCTAGACCACTGAGTACGCATGTACTATGTGAGATCGGGGTCGATGCTCTTAGTTTCCCGGCATTACACACAACACCTGCTCTGGATGCATGTTCGATCGCGGCGTCTGTACATGCTTACTTCTTCTCGAGGTTCGGACCTCAGGCCGCAGAGGATGGCAGCTATAATGTCATTGGCTTTGGGGTTGATGTTGATACTTGGGTGGATGGCAGTGACCCTCCTGCATGACTAACGTGAAAGTAACCCATTTATATCTTTCTTACATTGGTCAGAGTCATATAGTCTCTAGTGTGACAGTGTCCACGTTCGTATAAGTAGACAGAACGTCATTAAGCAAATATGACAACAAAAAAGTCGTCTACC
>JBBPTE010000638.1:0-13987 GCA_038093935.1 Tylopilus cf. pallidocervicolor | reverse complement strand
CACACCCGCGATGCATCACTTTGAGCCCGACCACTCGTCCCGAACCCCTGGTTGAGCGCAACCGCTCGCCTTACGTCCCTCTGCGTTGTCGGCCATACCATCCCGTGGCGGGCACTGACGGCACAGGCATGCACCATGCACCAGCTCCACAGGTCATGGACCTGCTTCGCAGGAGGAAAACCCGAAGAGCTTTCACCCGACCGCATCGATCCCACACCTCACCGGTCACCAGCGAGGTGCGAGGTCGATGCGGTCGGGGCATGCACACGTCCTACGCTATGTACTACGTACGTAGCACACCAACGGCCTCATCCGCTGTACAGAGCGAGAAGGCCAAGTCGGCGTCAACTTGTCGGCCACCGGGTGGTAGTTGGGTGACGATACTTGCAGGTCGTTATTTCACCTGATCGATCCCTCCTCTCCCATTCACTTTGTGTATGAATCGCTCTCGCCTCGTTCTGTGACTGGTTAGCTCCTTTCTCCTCGTCGCCACTCCTCACCTCGCATGCTCTTCCGTGTGCCTTGTTCCGCACACAGCACTGTCTCGTTTGTTTACAAAACTGTGCTGACCCCCTTGAGCGGCACCCAGAATATCCATGTGGGTATGGAAGGTTATTCTTGCTGGATCCCACCTCGTCAGAAGGCTACACTGGCAAAAGTTTCGAGCTCGGTGAGCAAAGTCTCGCACATTGCTACCTGCTGCCGTATATCGTCTGCAGATACGATTTTCGAAGCTTGCAGGAACCTCTTTTCAGGGGGTTAGGAAGAATGTATCAAACACGGGAGTTGTGATCGATCCATGTACACTAAGGGGCATCCGGACATATGCAATAGATGCTCCGCCAAATGCAGGACGTACGGGACAACCACCTGGAAATTCCCTTCTAGAATGTCGCCTCACACACGATGCGGTGGTGTGAAGGGGCCTGATATACCGTGTGACTTCAAGTTCCTCATCAACAATTCTTACAAGGAACAGCAGCCAGTGCGTCGTGGAGATTCATCTTCGAGTGTCGTGTAGGATCCCTGTTTTTATACCACTTGGAGCTGACTAAATTAACAGTCTCGAGGCAATTGTGTACGTAGTTAGAAGTAACTGGCGAAATGGGAAATGAAAAAAGACGAGCCAAGATGGCAGCATGTAAATAAAGTAGATTGGCGGCACAATACTGTATGGGGGACGTGGGCATAATAGCAGTGCGAGATGAAGAAAACGATGCAGAAAAAGCAACATGGACATGAATGAAGGAGGTATAGTGACGATGGCCTGAGTACAGCAAATTGTCAGACAATGGAAGGGGTGGCAAGGATTTGTCATGCTAGGACTCTAAGTATGCACTATCTGTTGTCCCTATAAGGGATATTACAGTAGGCATACCATACCATACCATACACTCATTCCAGGAAACATACAACACAGAGTAGCTATTGTCATATGAGATTGCAATTTAAATAAGAGAACGAAAGAAAGAAAAAAAAAGAGTGCTCAAACCGCTTTCTTGGTTCACAGCCAGGTCACAATGCGTTTCAATTTAACACGCGTTCATACTCCTACACATAAAACCTTTCGTATTACTGACCAAAAACAAGTCACATAAAAATACTCACCCACTGCATCGTCTCACAGGCTCTTCGCCCTTCTTCTAGCCTTCCTTCCAACTCCCTTTGTACCAAAATGTATATATCACCTAATGAGAATCATCGCAGAGAATTATCACCCACCTGCATCTGTTGTAGTATTGTACCTCTATTGATCCTGTGCCTCTGCACGACATTCCTCCATTCGGTATGGTACCTTTAACATATGTCCGGGAGCGTCTTCGCGCGCATGACGAATTTAATCGGCGATCGACCGCGATCCGCGTGTTTTATGCACTGTTCCTCGCCCCCAGGAAAGAGGTTTCTGCAAGCTTCGAAAATCGTATCCGCTAGCCAGTAGCAATTGTACTGGTATAGATTGTACGTCGGTTTATAGTTGGTGATCGCAAGCAGAAGGGTCGAAAGTTGGCTTGCAGAAGGCGGGAAAAATGTTGGGAACGAGCTTGACACTTCCCACGAGTACTTGAGAACACAGAGTTTGTCGTATTGGTCGTAGGTCTTCATGAGGTAGTTCTGCAAATTGTCCCTCTGACCTATGACGTGGACCCTGTCATATGCCTCTGCAGGATTATGGGATGCGACGCTTGGAGCAGCTATCGCAGAGGGCCGGGAGCGGTTATTCGGCACCCGGTCTACTATGATCACTGCTCCGGCAACTGGATGGGGAGGATGCGTGAAATACAAGATAAGAAATTCATGGAGCTTATTGCGTTTTTCCTTGCAAAGCTCTAAACGAACCAACTTGCATAAGCGGGCATCGTTGTGGAGCATGTCATGCCATGCACGTGTGTTGAGTTCGTATCCTCGCTCAGTGAAGAGATCTGGTACATCGGTCGAGGAGGGTGGGTCCATGAGACCACAAAGTTTGCAGAGAACTGGCGGGGACGCTGGACAGCTACACCGTTAGGCCCGTGGTGAGTCGATCAAGGTTGGGAGATGTGACACGGCTGTAAAGTTGCCAATGTTAGTGTCCGCGACAAGGAAGAAAGGTGTTGGTGACCTAGCTTGCCAGCTGTGATAATGGGGTTTCCAACCGTCACGATGTATGATCATTTATATGTCAGATTGCGCCGAACGCTCATCAGGCTTAAAAAGATTGAGTTACGATTAGGGAGATCATCCCGAACTCACGCGGGCGGGAGCGGCAAGGGAACCGCCTGCCAATCGCAGGGGACACAGCCCGAGATCCTCGAGTGAAGATCCGCGAGTTAAGATCCCGAATACCAAATGCTAGCTGCCAAGAAGGGTGAACAGAAGATTTAATATCCAACCAGATCCAACCTCACTTCTATGATGTCCCAATTTGGTGAGCTCCGCGCCCACGTCGGTGCAGTTAACCAATGTTCGCGGCATCTTGCTACTGTCTGTATGTCATGTCAACGCCATTCATCCGTCGCCATCCGCTAACCCACTACACCGATCCGACCGTTGTCCGCACACCACGTTGTTGCTGTACCTCTCCCATCGTCCTCATACCATGTTGATGCCACTCGACCCTCCTGCTGTCGCCCATGTACCATGTCGACGCCATCCAACCATCTCGTTCTTGAACTTGAGTGCATCCTGAAGGCTCTCCCCGTACGCCGCTTAGAGCCGCAGCTGGATACGTGTTGAGGACTTTCCCTATCGCAACACCGTCGCCTCTTTGCACTTCACCTAATGCATGTTGTTGGGTTGTTAGGTTGTATTCCCGGCTCAGACACAGCGAAAAAAGCTGTTGGGATGAGCTGGCATTGGCAATGACTACACGACGGCTAGACGGGTTCCCGCAGCATGGATGGACGAGGGTGCTCAGTTCCCACGTGTCTTTGCATGGAAAGAGGGCATCTTCTTGTGCCTTTAGGGATTTGATCTGCATAGATGGGTCAGCGACAGCGTGATCCGGAGGAGTGGGGATGTATGGTGAGCAGCTCGGACATGTGTTTCCATGGTGGGATTCTGCCCTTGCAATGGGACCTATATGTGCGGCACCTCTGGTATTAACCTCATTAAACATACTTCACACAGAGATAAGGCTTCTTTGGTCCTGACCGTCTTTGGGTGCCAGTAGAACGACGTAGATAGAAGGCCTGGGAGACTGCACAAATGCAAACAATACGGGCAGAGCCACCGGGTCGCATGTGTCAATTTGATCATCCGCATCCGAGCCCGACTGTTCGTCTCCCGCATCCCGTCCGCTATCGAACGCCCCAGCCGCCCGTTTCCCACACCTGCCAGCCTCTTTCGGCCCGACCACTCACCCGCCGATCCCGACCACTCATTCTCACGCCTACCATGCCCCTTCCCACCGCTCGTCCCCCTCCCCCGCTGCCCCTCTCTGAGCTCGGCCGCTCGCCTCACAACCCTGTCATCGGGTTTCCAGTGTGTGTGCGGAACATGGAGGTCATTGTGGGAGTCATTGTTGTCGGCGGATTCTTGTAGGAGGACGATCACAGCGTTATCGTTGGTGAGATCTGGGAGTACCTTGCGAGACATGTGTGCTGTGGAGATTACGCCTTGGGTTTGACCTGTTTGTGACCTCTTTATACGAAGTTTATTTCAGAGACAAATATACTGAGCGCTTGCTAGGACAAGATGATAGAGATCATTGCATGACGAAGGTCGGTAGGACTATTCGAATGTGTAAGTATTACCTGGGTGACCAGGTGAAACCTCGCGTTTGCCCAGTGTGCTCGCACACGCCTCTTGCATCCACCCGCACGAATCGTCACTGGCTCACTCCTGAGCATAGCAAGTCTCCCGCAAGCGTTCGTTGCCTCACGTTCCCACTCCCTAAAACAGATGTATCAGATGGCGTGACATGCTTCCGATGGTGCTCACTCATGCAAACTTGCCCGCTTAAAGTTCTGCAAGGCAAAGAATGATATTTGTCATGAATTCCTCGTCTTGTATTTCACCCATTCTGCCTGCACAGCTGTGTATGCAGTAGTCATACGGTGTGGTGAGAAACCAAGATCTTCAGAGTCACTGTTCCGTTGAATGACCCTGGTTCAGAAGCATATGATGGTTTGCAAACCTGATCGTCATTTGTCTCCTAACCGTATGCAGTATGAGTGGTACCAAGTCCGACTTGCAAGATTGTGGCGCCACGCTGCAATCCATCGTCGCACGTCAAGTTCTCTGAGTCAATATCTCCATTCACCCAAGAACACGAGAATTGAGCCTTTGAAAGAGGTCGACTCTGCTACAGCGTATTATATACCGAGCATATGGCCATCTATGCTCTATACCCGTTATACAATACAGTACGACCCTCAAGACCCCATCATTCATCGCACACCACGCACCATGATTCATGTTAATCGGAGGTGCCAGTATCCCTGTAGGTCTCCACCGCCCGGGCGCCAGGTTCGTGGGAAGACCCCCCCTTGGATGCAGACGTGCGCTCTTGGAGACAGGACGTGTTACCGCATGCGCTTGGGCACACCATTGGTTCACCAGCACCAGCACCAGTACACCTCGAACACAACATGTACTTGTATCCTACCTGCGGTCTCCCCACAATCAGCGGGACACCCAGAGATGGACACAGACGCCTGTGCCTACTTCGGAGGTGCCAGGGGAGTCACCTCGTGCCCACCAGGGGCAAAGTGTCAGTTCTTGCACAAGGGGCATCAAGATAAGCCCTGATGGAACGGCACTGCCTCGTTTACTTTAAAATTTCAAGGGCCCATGGTCCAGCCACAAGCGCCCACTTCTGGACTACTTCCCATTCACTAGCGGCATGTCTCAGAATTCCCGCATTTCAGACAATACTGTTGTCGAACCCTTAGGTCAATCATCTTTGTTTTTTCTTGGTTTATAACTGAGCGGTCCACAGACGTATCGAAGGAAACGCAGAAGCGCCGTGCTTATACAAACCTGAGAGCCCTCCTCTCGAGATTTCTTGCACTCGCTCGGCGCTTTGTACTGATAATCATCTTTTGGTTGCTTGTTCAATCAAGCTCGACGGGAAGGCAATCAGGACCTAATCTCGTTTCCTCGCTGTCGAGAATTAGTGGGCGGCAATCTGGGCGCTTAGCGCGGTTGATCCTAGGATACAGAAGAGATAGATTATTGTCACGCAGGGGTGATACCACTGTGGATGCCTCGCATCATCTTCCACTAATACGGGCAGATCAAACCGTTCCCAGTGTATGTTGTTCTCAATGTTGAACACAAGTACATCTCATCTTCTGATCTAGTTCGTTTCCGTATCGGCTCCTGTCACCGAAGGTGAACTAGCCTTTAGCCGGAAAGAGGCTATTCACTTGGCCACTCGTCACATCGTGCCCTCACCACCACATTCGTACTTGACGTCCCCACAGGTAGTGGAAGTACAGTTCGAAGCATCTACCTTCTGGTATGTCAATCTGAATAGGATCGTAAATATCATTCATTGGTTCAAACAAACTTTTGTTAGTGAAAACTCCCCTCCTACATTAGATCTCACACCCTATATCTCCAAGGTCAATGATCAATATGCCGTTGGAGGAGGTTTCGGCGATGTTTATAGGTGTTGGTGCTGGCACTCTGGCTCGCCGAAAGAGGTTCGAGTGTGATATGTGATTCATGTTGCCTCCCATTTACCTCTCTCTAGGTTGCAGTAAAGGCATTTCGATTCACGCTTGCAACAGACAGGGACATGAATAGTGGATCCGTAAAAGTGGGTCATCTCACCTGCAACCAATAAATGTGAATAAATTGCCTCGTAGATGCTACGTCGAGAGCTTGGGATTTGGAAGAGACTTGATCACGTCAATGTTGTCCCGTTCTTGGGCATCGCTCACGGGTTTGGAATGCATGGTGCATTGTCCTTAGTGTCGCTGTGGATGCCCAATGAATCCCTGCATGGTTTCTTGGAAAAGCACAACGATAATGTAGTTTTGGGACACCGTCTTCAATTTGTGTGTCCATTGAACGCTTGTCACATCAGCGTCTTCTAACCTTACATATAGCTACTGGATATCGCCAATGGGTTACACTACTGTGAGTCGTCGTTATCATTATGGGCCTGAAAAAGAAGTAACACACAGCAGTGCATTCTTTTCCTATCATCCATGGTGACCTAAACTGTGTGCGTCAGAGTAGAAACTCTGGTGTTACATTGTCTTGACATGGGGCAGAATAATGTGCTTCTTGATACAGATTACACTGCTCGCTTGGCCGATTTTGGTTATGCTTCACTGGAGGGCAATATTCCCAAAGCGTTCACTTATCTACAGAGATCTACCGTACGACCGGGAGCCTTGCGCTGGAGCGCACCAGAACAAATCGAGTCAGTAGAGATGTTTGCTCGGACATCGAAGAGTGACATATATTCCTTTGGCTGTGTCGCTCTCCAGGAATGTTTTTTTCCCCCGATAAATTCCAGGTCCGGGCTCATACTCTTGTAGGTTATCTCTGGAAAACAACCATGGTCGGAAGTTCGGGGAGATGCCGCTGTCGTCCTCCGCTTGGCAAAGGGACACAGGCCAAGCAGACCAGCGTCTCGAGCAATGGATGACGCACACTGGGCTTTCATTCAACGCTGTTGGTCAGCCGTGGAGAAGCGACCCACTGCGAGAATGATAACATTTACTATCCGAGGGTTCTTGGATTATTGCCCACAATTTGTGCCTCTTCGTGACTCACCCTTGTTGCTTCCTCTTGTGGGTGCGTCCATGCCAACTTGGCTCGAGGACGACCTTAACATCCTTGACAAGGATGATCTAAAAAGGTACAAACTCGCGGATAAATCGGTCTAGCCAGTGATGTCGATGGCACAAATCGGACTCGCCTACCAAGGCCATGCTCCACTCTTCTTGGAAAATGTATACTTTGGCTGTGTTTAATATGAACATAAGATACTCATAACATCAACTACACATCGCGAAATGAGGAATGTATACTTGGTATATCGGCACTGGTCCTCGTCATTCATTACATGCGTTCTGTGTGCGTGATGGGATTAAACACTCAATACAAGAGATCACATTGGAAGTTGAACTTCCTCGGCAACTGACCGACGCAGACTTTCACCTCCCTCTCTTTCAGTCTCTGTTCTTGTGTTCCTGCCTGCTCCACATTCCTTTCCATGTACGTCGATGGAACCGTGCTGATCCTTGTTCTCCTCTTTTCTAGCACTATGAACATCCAAGGCACTCGCTCCAGAATGATAATGAGTGTTGAGTGAATGTATCCACAGACACAAACCCGACCACATCAGCAGTGGTCTTTCATTCTTGCCCATCTTTTCAATTGCTCATGTACTCACATGGGTATCTTGTCAGAAAGCTACATCAGCAAAGGTTTCATCTAAGATCAGAACTCAGCAATCCCAAAAGTGAACTGCCCTGGCCACATGTCACATGCTTTTGTTAGCATTATCGTCCTCTGAAATGTGATCATGTTCGTGTAGTCAAGGATAGCATTGATTTTAAATGATGCGCTTTCATCCACTACTGTAATCACCTCTATTTCATTCAGTGATGACGCACACATGGGTGTGTTTATGGATACCAATTGGCCATCCATGTTCATCTGGGATAGATTTCTTTCCGCACCACAAATTAGGGGAGAACAGGGTGAGAGATGCCAGGCCGGAACTGTTCCAGAAAACCAAGACAAGTTTGGAAGAGAAAACAGAAATCAAGCCCCGACGACACTCCCAACACTGCCAGGTCCACTCATACAGGGGCAACCTGCTCTACAAAGTGTAAACCAGAAAATTATGCGATGAGTGAACTGGAGCCTTCAAGAAAAGAAAAAAGAAAATAGGGAGCGAACAATGCACCTTGAACCATGTCAACCTTGAACCCCCATGACCAACATGCACCCAAGTCGACCTAAGACCATACTGCATACTTATGGTACATCCCATGATCATGACATGGTCTGGGGCTATGAACACCCCACCCACTGCTGCATCACCTTGTGAGCTCAAGTTGGTGCTCTGTGATCCCCACAAGTCAACTGCTAGTCAGGCAGGGGCTGATTTTGCACTTCTAGTGGACAAGAAACTGCCGAAGGTGTAACCAGGTGGACTCATCAGAGACCCAGAAACTTATGTTTTGCACTGTTCCAGGTCTGCTCAAGCTCAAGCCCATACCATTGTGATGTCAGTTCTACTAAAGCACAATGAAAAAGTAACATCTGCACACCAAGGTTCATCTGCTTTCCTCAACACTAACTCTAAGTAACGACAGGGAAATGTTGATTGACACATCCTGGATTGTGATTGGATGTCAGATCTTCAGAGCCAAAGGAGGACGGAGTGTGTGCTGTGGTGTAATATGCATGAGAAGTGAGTAGATCAGATCAATTTTCCATCTTGTCTATGCTCACTACATGTTGAGATATCATGGTTTTAGGTATCTTATCTTATCTTCATACCATGATATTCTAGGCCCAGATGAGATAATCATGGTGCCTTATTACACTTACATGATTTGTCAGACATGACATCATAGATAAGCTCCTTTATTGCCATTTGCTGATATACTTGTTATCTGACTGCAGATGACTCATTCTTCATCATCCTGTCACATGACCATCTATGGCATTCCATAGAATTCCTCTTCACTACTATACGTAGTATAGGTCCCAAACAGGGACAAACATTACTGTTAGTATATAAAACTGATGCTGTCGCCTCTTATGAATAACAGCTCTTCAATCTGTTCTTTGTCCTGCTCAGCTCTTAAGCTTCACTGCTCTACACTCTACTAGCTTAACACCTATCCTCAAACTCAACACCACTTCCTTTGTCACATATAATCTTACCTGGTATGTTTCTTACTAGGTGTTCCTCTCCTCTGTCTGCACTTGTCGGAATTGTAGAGTTCTGATAGGTTATGAGCACTGTGACGTCATTGGATTATGTCTAAGTGTATACTGGACAAATCTATCCGACACACGATTGTCACTGTAACATGGTGCCCTTGTTCTTTGGTCTTGCTGGTATACTGATCGCTTCATATATCACTCTGGTCATACCCTTGAGGTCACTGACTATTGCGTTGCCTTTCCTTATGTTGACTATTTGGTCACTGAACCATTTATACAACAAGTGTTTCTCCTTTTACTGGAAAGTAAGGAGGAACATAGGTGCTAATCAATATCGTTTGGCTCTCATTGTAGAACCACTCAGTGAGGCACCATCATCAGTCAGACCTCGCAGACACAGGCACATAGGTGAAGCAGATCAAGTAATCCTATGCACTCCATATAATCCCTTTGAAACAACCCTCAAGGCTGAACGTAGGAGTGAGGCCGTTGATGTGACCTCCGTAGCTGATAGGTTGCCATAGAGACATAAGCGTGACAAGAGCGTAAGAGAAATAGATAACACGGCCGTGAGGCCAGGCAAAGGTATAAAGAGGGGGCAAGCACGGTGAGCCCAGCGAGAGCCATGCGTGTAGTAACAACCTGTATGCCGAGCTGGAGGCTATCCGGAGGCGAGGCTGCTCTCGTATCGGTCATCGAACTTGAGGGGTAAACCCCAAGAGACTAAGCTGGAGGACCAGCGAAGGCTCTCAGGCATTATATAGATGTTTCTATATACTGTTACATAATCATAGGGCTTAGGGCCCGTATCGTACGATAAGGTCTAGCGTATCGCGTAAGTACCACTTATCATGAATGCACCGAGGGTGTAAAGGGGTGGCAGCCCCTTACCCTGAGGTCGCTGTGTGGCACATCACTACGTAAGTTAGTTCCCATAAATAGAGGACGGGCGTAACTGTGAATGGCACGGGGATCAGTGGCATAAGAAGATGAATCGGGGGAAGATTCCCGTGCGGGATCGTATTGTAAAGATGTGAAAACGAATGTATACGTAACCGTAAAGTAAGGCCGGTCTTGCGAACTGGCACGAACCAGTCCATCGTGCAGACGACAGTTGCATGCTTGCAACACCCTTTCTGATCTATCCATCCACTTTCCATCTGGAACAACATCCTGCTCTGGACACACACATCGTACCTCCTGGTGTTCCATTTCAGATCCCCTGCTATATCTGTGGAGGACCTATCGAGCTCTCAGAGATTCATAGTCATGGAGAAGCCTTAGTCAAATAATGATCAAGCTTCGACGACTTATCTCTTCATTGATCCACTCCCATTCTGATCCATTGACCTATTGTCCATGGACAATATCCTCAGATACCCAACCTAGAAGTTCCTGCTTGGATAATATCTGAACCACTACGCTTTGGACAGATAACTGAGATCGATATACAAGAACTCAAACAATTCATCCATGATAATTCTATCCTTCCTGATACCAATCTTCCTACTGCACCCACTCCACAAAACACTCCATCAGATTCACCACCCTCTTACAATGGCTGACCTCACTGCGCATCTCAATGAGCTCAACCTTAACGAAGTTGATCCTAATGATCTCGATGACAGCTATGGTCTCCAGTTCTATGATGTCAATATCATCAACCCTAGGCTACCCGCCTTAGGAGAGAACCTATGGAGTTATAGATGTGATGAGTATGCAGATTGCAAAGCTTTTATCAAGCGCAACCCTACAAAGATTGTTTTACTGGAAGAAGGACCAGAGGATTGCTATGGGGAATTTTCAAGGACCGTTTACTTTAGAGAAAGGAATATTCATGAAGACTACGATCTGATGAACCATGTTCTCTCAGATGACTGGAAAGAATGGTCTTTTTACACATGAGCTCAAGGAGGACCATACCTCAATGATGATGAAGCCTCCATCTCCAATTGGCTTATCTGGCAGATTACCATCCAAACTGGTGAGAACACTAACATCCGTGAGGATGTTAACAGCATGATCTACTGAGGTGAAAGCCTCTATTCCACGTATACTGGAGCGGGTATCCCCTTCCAGACTCCCCAAGGGATGACAACGCCAGACGTGCTGGCTCACAATGTAGGATGGGAGATCATTCGTTGCTCACATTTTCCTCCCAATGACTTCAATATAAAATTCCTCAAATCTCTAGACATCACCGATCCTTTATATCCTGAGAATACCATCGACAAGTTCCAAGTACCTACACTTCAGAACTACAACAAGATTGTGGATAAAGCTTGCAGACAAAACCATAGAACCTTCAATCCTTTCTATTCTCACCCACTTCAACAGCTACTTCGTGCCACTGATGACCAAGAAGTTATTCAGACCACACTATGAATGGCTGAGGGCTTGCCTAACTATAGACTCCCTCACCAAGCTCGAATCGAAGGCGAAGAAAGAAGGAGATTTCAAGGACAAACTTAGGTTTCTGATGCAGCAGATTCCTTCTAGATGGCCTACTCCTCCATTTTCATCTCTTTCTTATACAGACAATGACCCTTCTGAACAACCATATGACTTTTTTGAAATGTCTGCCTACTTTCCTCCATCTAATGATTTCAATTATCCTTTCTTGAGTACTGATAAAGAATGGTTTATTGTAGAAGATTTCATGTATGATACAGAATGGTGCAATCCTCACTATGTTGCTCCATTCGATCTGCATGATTTCTACACCTTCTATAAACCTGAGCCTAATAAGTTCAGTGAAAAACCAATCTTTTCATTCAGTGCTAAGAGTACAAGACGCCTCAAATGGCTCTTGAAGGATAAGGAGCGAAAAGGTAGATTCAGAAGGAGTCTCAAATGGAAGAATTGAAAATATGGTTTGCCTGAGGAACTCATGCAACCATTACCACCATCTGATGAAGAGGAATCGGAATTGGATTCAGAGCATTCCATAGGAATAAGACCAAGCGCCTTGCCAACTAATGTTCAACAATCAACTGATCTTTAACAATCTTGTTTCCTTGTTTCATATGCATTTAACAATGCGCTGACTGATTTCTTTGGATTCTAGTCATAAACAATGGCTCTTCCCACAAACACTGAGTTCAAGATCGAATCCACCTTCCAATCCCGCATTCCTGTTCTAGCTGGAGTGTCTAACTATGCCTTATGGAGGACCCGCATGGTCCAAGCCTTACAAGGAGTTAGCATTTACCCCATTGTCAATAGGACCCTCACATGATGAAGCCTCACCACTCATGTTCCCACAGCTGCAGGTGTTGCAGAACACTGGCTCCCAAACGATAACAGTTGTAAATGGATTGCTGTGGACATGAGAGCAGTCTCTTTTATAGGAATGATGATGGAGGATCACCTCCAGACATACGTCAACTTTGATTACATTGATCCCAACGACCCGACTTCCTTAGCTGCTGACCTTTGGGACAACTTGCAAAACCTTTTTGCACCAACTGGAATCTCAGGAAGATTTCTCCTATTCCATTGTCTCACCTGACTCCACATCCGCGAGAAACACGCTCTCGAGGATATAGCTCAAATCGTCACCTTGTACCATCAGATGAATGCCGCAGGCTTACAGTTACCTGAAGACCTACGTGCAATGATGATGTTGACTAGATTATCAGACTCTTGGTATCAGTTCTCATCAATCTTGGTACAAACAACACCTCCTGCCGATTTTAATTTGGATACAATCCAAACCAGAATCATCAATGAACTCAATTACCGTTCAAGCACTAAACCGCTGTCTCATAGAATATCCAATGTGGAGACTGAACCCCAGTCTTATGCTAATGTGATAAAGTGTGGACCTCCTTCCAATAACAATTGGAAGAAGAATCAGAAAGGGAAACAACCGCAAGGTCAATCCCAATCTGAACCGCCCAAACAAAAGCAATAACCACAAAGGAATTATTTACATCCTGGCACATCTGCCTCTCATGAAGGGCAACCCCCTAAAAAGAAGCAGAACCGTTCTAACAAGAACGAGAAAAATGCCAAACAGAGACAGAATGCTAAAGGCAAACAAAAAGCCTCTAATGAGTTCGAGGGTGTTGTAAACAAATTTGAAGGAGCCACGACTTTCAAAGAAGGAGAATATCTAGATTCAACCCTACATTTCACAGATCACCTAGAAGATTACCAAATGGAATATGAAGATGATGGGATGGACATTGCGTTCACACATGCAGAAGCAGGATGGAATGGACCAGGACCTTCTACTCTCAATTCACTTGCTTCCCGCATCAATCCCTTTTGAACCCGCCTTGTTGGAAACCATTCCTGAGGGCAATGAGGCGGAGTCTCCTATCAAACAGGATAAAGGGAAGAAGAAGCAGAAGAAAGTGAAGTTTCTGATTGGTGGACTTGCATCTGGTACATCACACTTCGAGACTGTACAGGACAACCATCAGGAGAGAAAAAGACTTTCTCAAGCTCAGGAAGAAGAGCTTAGAGAATATGCCTTACTGATTGCCTCTAAACAATCAGACCCTGATGAGCAGTACTTTGACCCATGTCCTAATACACTCGAATACGACCAATATAGCACTTTTTACACTTGCATGGTTGTGACTAATGGGAAGTCTTCCAAAGATATCATTACAGATGGTTGGTTGATTGATAG